>JAHNUO010000057.1:0-102121 GCA_019787685.1 Chiua virens
GTACACGAAGTGTCGGAGTTAGTATTTGAGTCTGAAAACGACAGGTGCCATTTCACATCTGCCATGAAAGAACTCATCATGATGGTTCCCGCGACGTCGCGCCCATTTCCTCTCATGACACTCGCTCATTACCTCGTGTCGCAAATCCCACCCTCTCGTTACAGCCCTCCCTCAAGATCGACGCCTTCCGGATCATTGACATGGTCCCTCGTGCACCCATACTGGCACTCCTGGCCACCCTCAACTTGAAGACCTTGCGCCGACACTTCCTACGCCTCCTCGTCCCACGGATCATCGGCTCATACCGAGTTGGCTTTGCGCCGCTCAAAGATCATCGATCTCTCTGTGTTGACTTCGTGTCGCACAGATAACGCTTTTGGACTATGTGTCCATAGGGTCGCCCCGTTGCCATCTCGAATCGAGCGACGGTGGGGTTGAAGACTCTTTGAAGCGCCTCAGATATGCACCTTAAACCGACCCAGAGTCTGGATCGTAAGTTTTACGCCATGTACTTAAGTACTTAACACTGATTTCTCTTTCGAGCACCAAACGCATATCTAGATCCATCCACCAAAGTATGTACAACACCAAACTTGTCACATCACTAATAGACCTTCGGAGCAGCGCTACGTGAAGTTATACCCTCTAACCCTGTAGGACGCTTTACTGTAGTGACTACGAAGGTTAGTCTCATTTCGAAAGTATCATGGATGATACATACTGTCGTTCTCCTTCCGCCAGGCGATCACGCGCTCTGCACGCAGCCAGAAACTGCCACCTGACTTCATTGACTGGCAAAACAGAACTATTCTTGGGTCATCTAACTTCCGTTTCAGCAGATACTTGATCGCTTTGGGTTGACCTTCGATTTCATCCACCCACAGCAAAATCACCTTCAACGATTGACGTTGGAGGAGTGCCAGTAAGCAGTGAGTCGCCGTACCACTCATTCTCCGGGTCATTGACAAGTGTGTCAAGCGATTGAAATACTGAAGCCCGGTAGTAACTATCTCCCAAGCTGAGTCAATGGTCAGATCCAGATGTGTAACACGATGGAAGGCGGGCGTGTCAGGAAGATGCACGATGCCTGTTTGAAAAAACAGAGCAGGATCGACCGAGAGGTACCTCAGGTCCGTGAGATTATTGAGCGCGTCGAGGATGATGTAGAATTGACGAAGGCTGTTACATTCCCCATGTATAGCGAAGTTGATCAGACGAGGGCAACGTTGGAGGAGCATTGCAACAATGTCAGGGGAGACAGACGTGCCGATTTGCAGGCGTAGGACTGTCTTCGATCCCGTAGCGAGCGAAAGTAGAAGACTTTTCGCGTTGGCTTGAGAAGAGATACTGATTTTTTTGTAAAGGATAGGCTCCATCCTTACGCAGGAAGAATTTCAGCTTCATGTAAGACGCAGTTAGGAGCCCTTACCATTCTTGTACACGACGAGCTACCCGTGAGTACTTAGCCAGTTCACGCGGCTTTCTACTCGCTAACAAAAAAACCATTTTCTCTACCTCCTCGGGCAGATCCCTTCTGTTGGAAGCCCTAGCCATAACGATGAAAGGTGGGGGACGGAGGGTGTGCACTGTGAGTAGACCTCGGGAATGAAAAGGTAGGGATTTATTGTGTTCGATGTACTGGAAAATTTTGAATTCTATTCAGTCGCTTCGCTGGTTAGGGCCTGTCGCCAAACACCTGATTTCTTCTGTTTTCAGACGACAAGAGGAGGCTCTGGTATACCCATGGCCGTGTTATCCGGTGGCGTTGCCCGGCAGCAATTCAGGCGCCCTTCCACTATAGTACATCAAGAAGGCACTGTGATGGCCACGGTCATGCAATGTTTTGAGACAAGCGGAAGCCTTCGGTATTGCCATGGCCGTGTCATTTGGTGGCGCTGTCCGGCAGACGTCCTTCCATTTCAGTACATCAAGAAAACATTGGTATGGCCATGGCCATGCCATGCGTGTGGCGCGGCCCGGAAGCGACGCTAACACAGCTCCTTCCATTTCGGGTGGAGAGGCTCAACGGCCATGGTCGTCCAATGTGTGCGTGGCGTTCTCGCGGATAATGAAATTTGTCCAGTGAATACGTTCTTAAATATCTTGAGAATATTGTCGTGCATCGTTGACCTCCACTCTTAGACTGTTATCTTCGTCTCGCCCTGAACAATGTCAAGTGCAGATGACTCCCCGTCCCAGACCATTGATACTACTCTTTTGATGCAACAAGTGGCACGTCTTATCGCTTTGCAAGACCGTAGCCTGAATACTCGCAACCTCCAGTACAGATCTGAATTGCAGAGTATCTTGCAATTGTTCTGTGTGCTCGTTGACCTGACCTTTTTTTTTTGGTAGTGTTCAAAGTTTTCGTTATAAAGGACGACTCATCAGACGCCTTGTGTCTCTCCACGACAGTGTCAATGACATGTTGGCGGAGGCAGACCGACGAGCCCATGTTGCCAACGCGAACATTGTGAATCACACGGATGCGTGCGTTTTGTTTTACATTTAGTTTCTTATCAGTGTGATTGACGGCACGCCCAAGGGAAAACCGTTTGTACAAATCTTACAAGGAACTTATGCGGTGGATTCCCTCTATCCGTGACATCCCTCAGACAGAACTTGGCGATGCTCTACTACAGGTCAGAAATTTATTCCCTTGGACTTTGTGCAATAGGACTGATGTAAATGCAGCTCGAACGAGGTGCTGACACCGGCCGCACTGATGATACCCACAGGCTTAAAGTATTTGTCGTGAACTGGCTCATGCAGCAGACACCAAAGCCTGAGCCTCCCCTCAGCGCTGAAGACAAGAGCGGGAGAGGGTTCTACAATGATGCGACAGGAAGTTTTCTGTGTCCAGTTGACTATGACTGGAACGTTCCCATGTGAGTGAACTCTGCGCCATAAACATTTCAATTGACAAGGCTATGTATTCCAACAGTCACCGGCAGAATATTCGTGACTTCCATCCCGACTTTCTCGTCACCGCGCAATCTTGGCCGGCCTTCCTGTATGCTGGTGGTCAGTCAGACCCTGCCAATCTCGACAGCGGACTGTTTAAGAACGAAATTTTAGTCAAGGCATGTTCTGCACACAAATGTAGGTATCGTCATTGATTCTCCACTCCAGGCCTTCAAAGCCATCTTTATTTCTCCATCTTCCGCATTGGACGATGAGGGTCTCGAGCCAACCGCTGGAAAGAAACATCGCCGAGGTGATAGACGGACGCGGTCAAACGTGGCCAAACTCATAGGTATGCAAACAGTTCAGCCACGCGCCATTGCCTATGTGGCTTGCCAGGTAAATTGGTCGTTTACCGTTAACATAATTAATACCGGATTTGATGCTAATGGATTACTGACTGCGTTGCAGGTTCGTTTCGCCCTGTCCTCTGCAGGTTCTTGGGCGATCGTCGATGGTGTATTTGACACCCACGAGTTCTATGAAGCCATAGTGGAGTGGTTCGAAGAAACCAAGACTGAAGAGGACAAAAATTTCGTTGACGAACTTCTGTTATGGTGGAACAGGCGAGTCCCTCAGTTACTTCGCTTCACACATGGCAATAATGAGAGCTGCCGCGGCAGGTCGGCACTCGGGCCCACCTTTTCTTTTCGAATTGAACGAGATAATTCCGCCCAAAAGTCTGTGGCAAAGTCACTGAAGAAGCGCCGTATTTCTAGTAGTAGTTAAACTCGTTTGGGTCCGATTCGAACGTTGTACTAGGCTATTCGAAATCACGAAGCAGAATAATCTGGTTATCTATTTGCTATCATTCGTTTGGTCGATCAAAATGATGACGACGTGAAAACGTTTCCTTCAGTTGCCGTTACTCCCGGGATGATCCACTTTGCCTGCCATAATCATGCTACAGGTAATTATTCACTGTCGCCACCTGGTTGATCGTTCGAAAGTCTTCCTATACGTGCATATCTGACCCACTTTCACCTTCCTGACACTTATTTGAGAATGCCATCGGAGTGGTACTATTGATGAAGCTCGAGCATGAATGAAAAAGTTGGCCAGAAATGTGTGTTGGACTCGGGTTGGGAACGTTGCAAGCATCGATATCTTTGCTTAGTAAAGATATGTTTGGTACACATTTTCGACTACCCTCAAATTAATTGGCCTTGCCCTTTACCGACTTGTGTGATAGTAGTACGTCTTTTCTAACTGTCCGACACTTGTTTTCAACTGTAGCTACCATTATGAGGAATATGTAAACTGTATAATTGGTATCTTCACTGACAGTCTGACATTTGTTATGCACTCAGCCTACTGTTATAAAGAATATATAAAGCTGTACCAGACTGGTCAACATTGCCGGCCATTACCAAATCCCATGATGTGTGTCATTACTGACTGTTTGATACTTATTCTTCACCAGACCTACTGTTGCAAAGTAATAATAAGACCTTTTTACCATTATATAATTTAGCTTTCTTCAGAATGTATTATAAGGCATTGTCAGAAAATCTGCGGTCTCGTGATAAATAGCACCGCAGCCGCAAATGCTGTCTGCTGTGAAGACAACAACTTCGGTAAGTGATGGAAAGAATTCTTCTCTGTGTTTCATTGCCACCAGTACTCACCATTTTACGGTAGGAGGCACCGTTGCCTTTGGCTGCGCCGCGCACAACTTCAACCCAGTCTCACCACGTGAAGTTTCGCCAGATTTGCCCCTCCCACCTCCACCTCCACCTCCACCACCTCCACCACCACCACCACCACCACCACGGGCCCCTCCTCCCCCGCCTCCTCCCCCGCCGCCCCCGCCGCCGCCGCCGCCGCCGCCCCCGCCACCACCGCCTCCCCCACGGGCCCCACCTCCCCCGCCGCCTCCCCCGCCGCCGCCTCCCCCGCCGCCACCTCCCCCGCCGCCACCTCCCCCACGAGCCCCCCCTCCCCCTCCCCCGCCACCACCACCACCACCACCACCCCCACCTCCGCCTCCACCCCCGCCTCCGCCACCCCCGCCTCCTCCACCACACGCTTAAGTCCTCTGTGTTGACGATTGATTGTGGAGATTTAGTTTACCTGTGGTTATGCGTCCATTAGGAAAATGGAAGCTCATGACAGTGCATGTTATATTTACATATATGATATTCACCTATGTAGCAGCACCCACTGGTATTCGAAATCTACTCATTATGTAAGTGTAAACTACGGTAGCAAATGAGCCGTCTGAATGGCACAGCTTTTTCGAATGGGAACTTGAACACACTTTTTGTCGAGCAAGCACACTCATTGATTAAGTATCACAGGCCAAAAAAAGTGTATTAAGTATTACTGCTCAATGTTACTTGTAGTACTATACTGTGGTCAATTGGACTGCAGATCGCCCTACCGCCACCCACCACGAATGCTTCAACTCGTTTGTGCCCACAACACCCCTTGGCATAGTGCAGGCAATTAGCAGCAAACACTCTGCTCGTGTCAATGCGTGACTTGCTGGATACTGCAGAATAGAGATCTGCGTTGGTGAACCCCCGGGTGCCATGGCGTCAACCCGTACCCGCCCAACCCATGGGTACCTACCCGTTACGGGTAAACCCAGGGGTCTCTGCCAGTGGTCGGACTCGGGTTGGTGTGAACGGGACACGTGGACAAGGCGACAACGTGTCGCATTGTCGTCGGTTCGGGTCTCGTGTGAACCGGTGGCACCGACTCACCGAGGAGAGGAAGAGGAGAGAGAAGAGAGGAGGGGGGGTCGTCATGTCGATGAGCTCGTCGTCGTCGTCGCACATCGCGTCGTGTCCAACTCGCTGAGGTGGGAGAGGGAGAAGGGGAGGTAGAAGAGAGGAAGGGGAGTCGTCATGTCGGCGAACGTGTCATCGTCGTCGCACGTCGCGTCACGTCATCCATTGTGTCCGACTCACCGAGTCGTCGTGAAGTGAAGTGGCAGAGGAGGGAGAAGGAGGGAGAGGGCAGGGGAGGGGAGGTGCAGCACGACGACGATGATGCAACGAGCCGCGTCGTCATCGCGGCACGTTGTGACGTCGTCGCCATGTCCAAGTGGCACAAAGGGTGGGGATTGAGGCCTTGAGGTGTAGGAAGGAGGGCGAGGTGTGGGAAGGTGAGGTGTAGCACGGCTGGCCCGGGTGAACGACACACAGAGGGGAGGAGACGAACGCAACGTATGGACGATGCGACATATTGTCGCATTGTCGTCACGTCGTGTGGTGGCACGGAGAGAGGGCGAAGTGTGGGAGGGGTGAGGTGTGGGAGGGCGAGGTGTAGGATGGCGAGGGAAGAGACGAAGACGACGCGTGGACGATGCGACACGTTGTAGCATCGTCGTCATGTCATGTCGTCCTCGTCGTTTTCGTGTCTTCGCGTAGTGAGGGATAGACCAGGGCCTGTTAGAGTACATACCATTGCAGATCGCTTTTGAGGCAAGGATGAGTGCCAATATAATATAACGAGCCGGTGATCCGCGGATCAACTTGTCGGAAATCGAACCTTGAGGCGCTGGAGAAGGATGAGCGAGGTAAAGGTGGTCAGAAAATGCAGGCTGATCCTTTGACGAGCATACGTACTCATGTTGCCAGTGCGTCGTGCACCCTGGTCACATCGTGGGGTCGTTGCGCATTGAGCACTATATTGAGCGAGGGGCGGGGGTGGCTCTAGTGTTGTGGGCACTGGGCAGAACTATCTCGAGTTGGCAAAACTTTGAACTTGACAAATCACGTCTACAGACAATAATAAGTATATGTACGAATCGGAAAAGCCTTGTTTACCTTACCCGAATCGTCCTCTCGCGAGCCCTGAGCCAGGCGTAGACTACGAACATCATACCCCTCTCTGGAGCATAGGTGGCTGCTCTACGGTCATCCTCTTTCTCCGGCCCTGTGCTCTCTCCTTCATGCCCTGAATCGTACTTGTCCACATCCCCTAACACGATGCACGAGTCGCTTTCAATGCACGAGAGGACTACACTCTTCTGTGGTCGGGTCATGAGCACTGGCGCTACCAACGGTGTTCCTTTCCATGTTACACAGGTTACGTGTGCGCGGAACGCCACTTAAAGCACACCTATCACAAATCCGATAGGATGAACACTACGCTTCCTGGAGGACAGCGAGGCGAGGCCAATGGGCCAGGCAGAGAGGAACCGCTTACATATACAGCTTCGTCAAGAAGATCGTCTACCTACCACCTCCCGTATCTGGGGTCGTGGGCAAGGGGAATGTTGTACAAGTGCCCGCTCCCAAGTTCTCAAAGGTGATCCATGTCTCACGAAGCTAGTGTTCAGCGTAACTGACAAGTGATTTAGCACTCCCTCCACAGCAGAAAAATCATGGATGTTAAGCATCCCGAATGTCCTTCCAGAACTTCAACAAGCCAGCGTTATTGTTCAGATCAGTCAAGAACCATGCCACGAAGAAACAGCCATGGCTTCATCGCCATCTAATCAACTAGCCAACTCTCATCGCCGCCCGCCCGGAGATTTCGGTACGTTGTCCATTACGATATTCAGATACAAGCTCACACCACTTTAGACCGACTCGCCGAAGAGATGGCTTAGCGAAGTCCTTTCCTTACTGAACGTCAAGTCCGAGGAGATTCAGCAGCGCTTGAATGCGAGCTGTCTGAGGAGCGCAAAACTTGCAGGGCATGAAGGCCAAGCTCGCTGTCCGACAGTCCTCGGAACCGACAGGTCCCGTTCTCACTGCCTGAGAAGCGGAGCACGCTCGATGGTCCGAGGAGCGCCGCAAATGAGAGAATGATTCCTCGGCGTGGAAGACGCAGCACAAGGCGATGTCCGAGGAAAGGACGAGTCTCCTAGCGCGTGTCACCGAGTTATCGGACGTAGCTGCACGAGCTGAAGAAGTTCGTATCCAGTTATCGGGATTGGAGGCTGAGCGTGTCGCCTGGATGAAGAAACGCGATCCTCTGCTGAATGCCATGACACAACAACCAGAAGAGCGAGCCGCGCTAGCCAAAGTCCGTGGGGAGCAGGACGAGGACCGGGGTGAGGTGGGCGGCCGAGATGGCTTCATGGGTCGAGGAAAAGGCCAGATGAGACAGTGAGCGTGCGTCGCTGCAGGAAAAACAAGAATCCTTATTACGTTCTTTCGAGGAAGTCCGTGCATCCGTTGTGTCGCCGAGGTCTACCACGGCTTCTGCTCAGACGGACAGACCTCTTCCGCGAACAATATGCACAAGCGTCTGCGTCCGTCAGTTCCATGCGGGATGAGAACCTAGAACTGGAGAAGAGGGTGAAGATAGCTGAGGGACAAACGCCTGAAGGTGTCGCAACGATCAAGGTATTCTACGAGGTATCTCCTTTCTCCGACTCAGCGATTTGTATCAATGTGTGCTCACTGATATCAAGGGTCGTCTCAAGGCTTTGCACGCTGACGTGGCGCAATGGAAAGGGTTGGCGGAGCTCCTCAAGAAAAGGACGCACGGGCGAATTCGTACGAGAGCTACGCAAGTTCCTGAGACCGTGAACCTTTGCAGTCATCTAACGGCGGAAAACAAATCCCTCGACGCTGAGACACGGAAACTTGGCTGGGCGCAACAACGCAGCGTCGTCCAATGAAAATATGTGTCACAAGATCCTCTTGTTCTAGAACGAGAGGAAGTCTCTTAGGTCCAAGCTCTCGAAACTTGTGAAGATGGCTGGCAGTGGCAGCCAGGGGACCTCGCAACCCGCGCCCGTTCCACTGAGTCTCGAGGATATCGACAGTGCCGATCAAAGCAATTTGGAGACTATGCCAGATCCGACGCCTCACTTCTCGGACCCTAGCTTTGACGACCCGACATTATTTCCGTGCATGTGGCGTCCGCAGTGGAGGGACCAGTGCCAATTCGTCTTTGATGCCAAAGAGGTGCGTTCTGTTCAAGGATCGTGTACGAAAGTCTTCTTTATGATGTCGTGTAGGATCTTGAGAGACATGTACAAGAACATTTTCGTGATTTGGTCACTCAATAACACCGTGGTCATGTCTCAGATGTCCTGTGTAATTTCACGCCTTGCTTTTCTATCTGGTCCCTCTATCTGGAACTGTGAGCATCGTATGAAGAAGGTAACTGCCGGTGGGTACACTGAGGGCCGTTCACAAGGGGATCACAAACCATGTTTTCCTGTGTTCTCGTTAATTTGGTCTGCTTTCGTAGTTTTCCGTCGGCTCTCAGCATCCCACGTTTCGCAGGAATGTTAAAGAACTCAACTTCCGCGTCCGTTCAATACCCCGACATTTTCCGCCATCTTCTACTTACCATTGTCGAATCGGTTCTACTGCCACTAACGATCACTTAGTAGCGGATTCAATACTGGAAAGATCCTGGTGTACTAGTAGGTGCGATCATCGTGCTGAGCATCATATTGACTTGTTTCTTTGAGTATCATTTCGTCGCGGCAAGTGTTGTTGGTCGTTTAGTTGGAGAATGAGCTCCATTGATAACCTTCGCCTTCGCCTCTCCCCTCGCCGGCCCATGAGTCTGGGGGTCGCATCACCGATTTTAAATTTATGGGATGACTCAGAAGCAACTCGAATTGTTCTGTTGCGCTCAACGTTCAACACATTGATACCTATCCATCAAGCCACCCGCTTCAAATCTTACCATGCAGGTTGACGAGCATCAGAAAGAGATTCGGACGGTTCCGAATCCTTGTCATCGGCCGGGCCAACGCTGGCGAGATGACCCTTCTCAAGCAAATTTGTAACTCGACGGAGAATCCAGAGATCTATGACGGAAAGGGAAGAAAGGTGCGTTTGGATGCTATCCTTGGATTTCTGATCTCGCTGGTGCACTGGTCGTCTCCAATCAGGTCGATCCGGCACAGATTCAAGAGTCTGCGGAGGTGAGTACCGGCGGGTTTACCATCGACCCTACACGGTGGTCACCATTTCACACGTCCGAAGCAGGGAGAACACAACATCGAGAACGAGATGATCTTTCGAAGCAATACTGGCTTCGTCTTTCACAACTCTGTAACTTGGCCTTCTCCATGTCCATGCCTCGAGTCCGTGCTGCGCTCGACGCACGTTGACCCGCACCACCCTGGACTGGTATGCTGCCCAGCGGCGGTGGGGTCCCCGAGGGTGTCGTCGATCCAGAGCTCAAGGGTGCCGTCACGCTCGTCGTCCAAGAAGACGACGATGAGGGCCCAGTACTCCGAGTCGTCACCACCGTCCGAAATCCAGATTCGGTCCCGTTCTGCGTCGCCAAAGCGATGCTGCTCCCCGTACTCGCAGCCCCACTCATAGTACTCGAGGTCGTACCTGTCACCGACCCCCGGGCCGCAGTGGCATTCCCAGACACGATCACGAAGTCAACCGAATAGATTACCGTATCGGAGGGTAGTAGAGTATGCAAGCGGCAGCGTTGGAACGAGAAAAAGCAAACGACTCTGACATCCATCATCCATGTCACCCTAACACCATCCCACATCTTGACGATCGAGATACGAGATCCAATCGACGAACCCATCACGCGCGCTGTGCTCCCCGGAAGGCATCGACTCGGCGCCGGTCCTCCACCTACCCCACAATGCTAAATGCAATTCAAAGAACAGCAATTCAGCAGCGACCAAAGCATCACCCGCGACCCCCGAACAAGCCACGTCATCCATACCACGCTCATCAATCAGAGACGAGAAACAGAGACACCTACTACTTCACTCCCGCTCCGAGTCTTACCACCCTCGCAGGGACCGTCACAGTCACCGAACGCGTCTTTGCCATGGGATCCACCCCCGACGCAAGCTGCGCCAGGTACGTCTATCGCGTCGTCATCAAACACAAACATCAGCTCACATTACTTGAACGCTTGACACCGACTCACGTCCGCACACTACAATGACACGTCGAAGACGCCCATCTCGCTCAGCGTGGGGTACTTCCAGTTTTCGATCCAGCTCACCAGCTTGGGTCGGTTCGCCGTCCACACCGTTGCTTGGGTCGGCTGTGTGGGGTATACAGAGCCCGAAGTGATGGGGATGCAAGTACCGACGAGGAGAATGGCATATGTCTGGAACATGCCGATGAACATGTCGATGAACATTATCGTTCTGTTTGATATCACGTTTTTTTCTGGAATGAATGGAAGGACGAGATAGACTCTTGCCACAATCAGAAAGAGGGACGGCGGGACGATCACTGATGCGCAAGAGTGATAGAGCGAAATTCACGACGCGTCCGATCACGTGTATAAAAAATCAACCTCAATTATGATATTTGCATGCTAAGCAAGTAAACTACGCCTTTTCTCCTTCTAGGATACGGCGAGATGAGAACAGAAAACAACCAGAGCCAAGGCACCGTGCATACGTCGACACGAAGAAAGAAAATGAGAGTCCCCAGGTTCCGAAATATCAACCGCCCATCAAACGGCACGGGGATCACATCCATCCAGATAAGAGATAGCCATCCACCGTTCACAATCACATCACGCGTTCGCTGACTTGCACAGCCCGGAGCCATATCTCCCCGGGACGGCTGTTTGTACGCGCATCAGCTCTGGGGTCACATGTAACTCCAGCGCAAAATACGTACCTCTTTTCTCGTAAGATCCGCCACACCCGGCTGCTGTCCTTCTCCTTCTGGTTCCTAATCTTGGTGGCCAGCGACTCCGTTCTAGGCGGGAAGACGCCAGGTCCGCAGCGCGCCTGAAGATCTGCCAGACCTTCGTGCGTTCCTTCCGACTCAAGGACAACCTTGCCGTACCAGCCGGGATCGATATAGGATCCTTCAATGTTGAGAATAGGAACTCGAACAGCGCGGGATCGAGAGTGTGCTTGCGATTGCGTGGGCGGTACAAGCGGGCGGACAGTAAACGTGGACCAGTGAACCCAACGAACAAGATCGTGCAACGCACCATGAGGTCTATGGAAGGACTGTGAGTATACTTCGAACGTCGTTGATTCAACGCGCACGTTTCTGTTCGAGCCCGATTCTGCAACAACTGTAGATTGGCCGGAATCTCGCGCCCCCATGGACTTACGTCAAGGTAGACGATGGGATTGCAATGGGGATTATGCGTCGCAGAACCACCGATGCGAATGGCTCGATGGAAATACGGCGACAGTTCATTCACACGGGAGTATCTATAATCCAAATCCTGTCATTCCATTCATGCGTCTGAGGCTGTTCCACAATGCGAATTCAAGATGAGACGCACCACAAGATAGCTCCCGTCCTACATCAGTCGACCAAGGTTCCCTTCATCCCCGACAGCAACGTCCCACACTATCGCCCACTCGGAAAAGTTTCAGAACACCGGAACATTTCAGTTCGGCCTCACATTCCACAACACTGGCGTCAGATAACCAATCTCTCTCAGGGGAAGGCACAAACATTCTCAATACCGGTGCGCGCCCGGGTCGATAGAGGTGATTTGAATTTGGAGACCACTGATGAGAAGCTTGAGTCCCATTCATCATTTCCATGTGAACGATTACCAGAGTGGGAATGAGAAGAAGTGGGCGACACAGCTCGGCTAGAGACCCTGGGTTGACGGGTGCATGGACGCGAAGGTTTCGACGTCTAGGTTTCATGAACGAACCATGTCGTCCAGCATTGGGGGTTGTGCGTGCGTGTTGGCATGACTTGATAAAGATGCCAAGCTGGGGAGAGAAGTCTGTCACGCAACTTGGGGTTTGGACGCATTCAAAGTAGCTGGTGGGAGATACTGTGGGAGGACGATATGCTCGAGACCGGCATAGAGGCAGTGAAGTGGATGAAGCAACATTAATAGCGAGAGCCTGTTGGCATAACATGTTAGCAAGAAAATGACAGGTAACATTCCAAATGGCTTACGAGCAGGAATTGAACTGACATGTGGTGAGTCAATGGAATATAGGCGCCTGACTGAGTGTTTGACGTCATTACCTGGTACAGACGCAAGTCTAATAAGCGATGCACACAAGGGTGAGATTGAGCTGGCAGAAGTAGATGTGCTGTACGATCCGTTGGTCCTCCGAGTATCGTGGTTACTCGAAGAAAGACTGGAACTCGATCCGGGCTTCTGTGGCAGAGTGTGATGGCGTGAAGCGGACGAAGATGAGTGTTGGAAAGCCATTTGGAAATCGTATGGGTAGTTGACGAGGTCAAATTCTTTATTCCTCTCTACCAAGTACAGTACACTTTGTCAAAATGCATATGGTAGTAGAGCATAAATTACATATTGCATGGGTTTTCGGGTAATTCTACAAAGGTATGCGGGCAAAATCACACATTTTGCATAATGAATAATGCATGATGTCTGGATGTAGAATATGAAGTGTGAGATACCATATTTGCAGTACAGTTACCAGGTGAATGATGGGGATGAACCGGCTGGTAATATGCCGTCTTAACTGAGATGTACCATTGATGTTATACAATCTTACGGTACATTTGGGCACAAGTGAGTAGCAAATGAATATATATTGTAATGTACATGCTACAATAGAGCCCATGGTTCGAAGAAATCTGATGAGAAGTCCAAGTCAGGCATAGCAGCTGCATTATGATTAACCATGCCAACCGTCACAAGCACATACTGTACACAGCAGCACCAGCTAAATATTTAAGAGTGGGGCTTGTTTTCTGAAAATTCATTTGCGTGTACACAATCATGCCCACTGAGCTACAGAGGCGCAAACCACGACCAAAGCCTGCACCATACAATCGGAAACCACGAGACCCAGGGGGATTTCACCACAACAGCATGCCCAGGCCTGCCACCTCTGCAAAGCCTGTCAAATCCAATAACTCGAAGCGTGAAAACCTTACCTTACACGACTGGCTCACCGTCTTCGCATTCATTGACTCTCATCCAAATGTATCCCAAGAGCGCATTGTTGAACACTTCAAGACACGACAAGAAGGTGCCTTAGAGTTCACGCAGTCAACCCTCTCACGAAAACTGAAGGATCGTGAACAACTAGAGAAACGTGTCGAGTCACATCCAAATGCATTGTCTAGCAAATGCCCTCGCATTGTCACCAGTCCGGAAGTCGAGAAGGCACTGTTGTTGTGGGTGCTGTCCATGCAGGAGAAGGGAGAAACGGTAAATGGGCCAATGCTACAGGAAAAGCGAAAGAGGTTTGAGGACGAGTTTGGAGTTCCAGAGGAGAGTAGACTTGCAGGTGCCGGATGGATTGCTCCATTCTGCAATGCCTACGGAATCAAAGAATATCGGAGACATGGAGAGGCTGGATCAGTTGACATTGAAGCTGTTGCGGCAGAGCGGGTACGAGTGCAAAAGATCTTGTCGACATTTCCGCTCAAGGATCGGTTTAACTTCGACGAAACTGGCTTCTTCGCCTTGTGCGTAAATTTATCCTTTAAGTCAGCATGAATACCACTGACCAATTTGTAGCGCACCTCCTGATCGAGGGCTTGCAACAAAGCAGATGAGTGGAAAGAAAAAGGACAAGTTCCAGATTACCGTCAGACTTGCTACGAATGCAGATGGGAGCGAAAAGCTACCATTGTTCTACATTGGTCGAGCAAAGAAACCGAGGGCTTTTGGTAACAAGACACCGCAGTCATGCAGATTCTATTACCGTCACAACACGAACGCTTGGATGACAGCAGAACTATTCGAAGAGTAAGTGGTCTATACTCATAAGAGTGTTGCTGGCTTACAGAACTCAGGTGGGTTAAGATGCTTGATGTCAAGATGGGCGCCCAGCAGCGTTTCATTTGTCTTCTTATCGACAACTTCTCTGGACACATGATCGCCTACAAACCACGTCATATCCAGCTCGAGTATTTTGAGCCAAAGCTCACATCATTTGTCCAACCACTTGACGCCGGCATGATCCGATGCTTCAAAGCATTGTATCGTCGTGCATTTTGCAAACATGCAATAGACCTAGATGAGGCAGGTGAACGCGACGTCTACAAAATTGATATTCGAGAGGCAATGCTCATGGCAAAAGAAGCTTGGGATATGGTCAAGCCTGAAACCGTCCAACACTGTTGGAAACATACAGGAATCCAAGCTGATTCTGGCAATCCATCCCAGGCACCAACATCCCACCCAACTCACGCCGATCCGCAGGCCTGGAGTATCCTCCGCGATTTCGCTACAAATGATGGTTTCTCACTTCCGGCTGCCAAAACTCAACTCCAAGTACTCCTTGGGAGTTCATATGTAGATGAGCATTGGAGGCCTGCTCTCAGGGCCGTCATGGATGCAGAAGGTGATGCTGCACAAGCATCAACGGTCATCGAGAAACTTGCTACCGCAGCTACCCACCGGACTGGGCTCACAATAAAAATCCCTGCCTTGTCGCACCAATCTTCACAGCTCATAGCTGCTGAAAAAGACCTTGAAGATTCCATTCAGCATTTAAAGGATCTCAAGCAAATTCTTGGAATACCAATGTCTGTCGACGAGTTTCTTGCACCAAAGGGAGAAGCGGAAGTCGGGCAGAGGATGTATCAGTTTGAAGGTGATGCAGCCATTGTTGCAGAGGTCCGGCACAGAATGGCTGTCGAGCGAGGTGAGATAATTGAGAACAACTCTGACGAAGAAGACGTCCAACCTACAGTGGCACCTATGCCACGTTCCGAGATCATCCAGCTCTGCGAGAGACTTGAGAAAGGTTGTATGACACGAAGTAATGCGAGCACCTCTCTGGAGTTACTCCGTCAACTTCGTATGCTTCGTGGGGCAATGCGCGGTGAGGAGTTGCAGAATGCGAAGCAAACGACGCTGAGCAGCTGTTGGGGCAAGTAGTATGCATGCGTCGACCGCGGAAATTGTCACAAAACTGTCACAAATGTCACAATGTAGTTTTACATATATCTTGTTTTGCATGAGGAAATGGCCGGCGCAACTCGCATGCGTTATGACAAAGTGTACTGTAATGCTTTGCTCTTGAGAGGTCGTGTAATTGTCATCACGTGTTTATTCCAGGTTCTATGCAAACGACTCATCTCCTGGTCGCATGACAACATGATCCTTTTGGACATGAAAAACGACGAGATGAAGAAATTTCTGCAAGTAAAAGTCATATAGTGTAGTTTCATTGGCGAAAGAGGGTATGATTTACGCTCATAATTCTTAGTCGTTCTCTGACATATTATTATCTTACAGGTATTCGTCACTGGCTCCCATGACGTCGGGTAGGTCGTACTTGTCCATATGATCGGCGGGTACTTAAACCACATACAAGAGGTGTACTCCTGTTCTCCTTGGTCACATCCATGGCTCTTCAATAGCTGTCCGGTCACTTGAATGGTATCCGTGCCGTCGCTCTTTCGGAGCGCATCATTGTCAGTGCGGGAGTAGATAGGCGCTGATTTTCTGGTGGCACGGACGAAGGCGGGAGAGTGGTCAGCGTGACGATCGACGGTATTCTCGACTAGTGAGCATTTTGTTTTCGTTCCTCTGGAAGCGTGGCTGATCTTTATCTCGAAGAACGAAGAGAGACGACAACCTCTCTTGCTAGGTGGGAGGTTGCGATTTCGTTTTGAACGCCAGGTTTCACAACGTTGGTACAGCGCCAAAGAGCGTGGTTCAGTGGTTCGCAGCGAAAGGGAAGCAAACGATCGTATGTGGCTGTATCTCGTCTTGTCGCCCCTCTTTCTGTTCAGTGCGCCACGAAGTCTGTTATTCTCCACTTGCAATGGAATGAAGACAAGGACCAACCTTCTCTTGTTGCCCCTACCAGCAGTTCAAGTACGCGATTGACTTCCCCAACTCTGCCTTCCAAACCCGCTCGCGGCATCACGGACCCGCGTACGCGTACCCTCCCATCGCTCTCAAGCTCAATGTCGTTCGATTGTCACTCCTCAACGTTGGCAGTCGGATCTTGGTATTTCTGTCAATACGACAACTCTTTCGATAGGTCCTCATCCCCCCTCTCTTCGTTTCTCTCACCTGTTCCCTGTTCAGAGATGCCATTGTCCCCGCTAGGCAGCGGAGCTATCGGCGCCGAGGGATTCTCTATTAGATTTGGGCGCGCAGTGATCTTGATGGCCCCTCCGAAACGTATTGCCGTGTGGAGACATCAGATGCTAGAGAATCGTCACCGCTACTAAATTTAGTTCGGACGGGGGCAGAACGAAGAGTGGGTCGTCTAGACGTTTGAATTGATCCATTTTCTAACTTTTGGATAGGTTTTGATGTCCACCCACGCGGGCAAGCAAAATGTCCTGTGCTGAGCTCGACACTCTGGAAACAAAGATGGGGGAGAGCAGTGACGACAAGTTGATATTCGACTACCTGAATCGTCCACTCGCGAGCCCTGAGCCAGACGTAGCGCTCTCTGGAGCATGGGTGGCTGCTCTACGGTCATTCTCCTTTTCCAGCCCTGGACTCTCTCCTTCAAGCCCTAAGTCTTACCCGCCCACTTCCGCTAAAACAATGCACAAGTCGCTTTCGATGCACGAGAGGACTACACCCTCCCGTGGTCGGGTCATGAATACCGGCGTTACCAATGGTGTTCCCTTCCATGTTGTACAGCTTGCGTGCATGCGGAACGCCACTCAAGGGACACCTATCACAAACCCGATGGGATGGAGTGATCGATCGATCTGAATGGAGGGATGAATGGTACGGTTTCGGACTCCCTGGAGTACAGCGAGGCGAGGCCAATGAGCGAGGCAGGGGGGCACCGCTTACAGATAAAGCTTCGTCAAGAAGATTGTCTACTCCTGTATCTGGAGTCATAGACGAGGGGAATGTTGTGCAACTGCCCGCTCCCGGGTTCCCAGGGGTGATCTGTGTTTCATGAAACCAGTGTTCAGCGTAACTGACAAGTGATTAGCACTCCCTCCACGGCGGAGAAATCACGGACGTTGAGCATCCCAAATGTCCTTCTAGACTTTCAACAAGCCAGGATTATTGTTCAGGTCAGCCAAGAGCCACGCCACGAAGGAACAGCCATCGCCATCTAATCAACTGGCCAGTTCTCATCGCCGCCCAGTCCCGGAATTTTTGGTGCGTTGTCCATTACGATATTTGGATCCAAACTCATACCACTATCCTCGTTTAGACCGACTCGGCGAAGAGATGGCTCAGCGAAGCCCTTTCCTTGCTGAATGTCAAGTCCGAGGTGATTCAGCAGGGCTTGATCCCAAGTTGTCTGAGGAGTGTAACAAGTTGCAGGGTTTGAAAGCCGAGCTCGCCGTCCGACAGTTCTCAGACCCGACAGGTCCCATTCTCGCTGCCTGGGAAGCGGAGCGCGCTCGACAGACCGAGGGTTGCAAGTGGGAGAGTGATTCCTTGGCGTGGCAGACGCAGCACAAGGCGACGTCCGAGGAAAGGACGAGTCTCCTGGCGCCTGTCACCGAGTTATCGGACGCAGCTGCACGAGCTGAAGAAGTTCGTATCCAGTTGTTGGCATTGGAGGCCGAATGTGTCGTCTGGACGAAGGAACGCGATCCTCTGCTGAATGCCATGACACAACGACCAGAAGAGTTGGCTGCGCCAACCAATGTCTGCGGGGAACTGGACGAGGACCGGGTGAAGTGGGAGGACAAGAAGACTTCGTGGGTCGAGGAAAAGGCTGGAGGGGACAGTGAGGGTGCAGCGCTGCAGGAAAAACTAGAATCCTTGTTACGTTCTCGAGGAAGTCCGTGCATCCGTTGTGTCGCAGAGGTCTGCCACGGCTTCTGCTCGGAAGGACGGACTTCTTCCGTGAAATGCACAAGCATCCGCATTCGTCAGTTCCGTGCGGGATAAGAACCTAAAGCTGGAGAAGAGAGTTAAATAACCGAGGGACAGGCGCATGAAGGTGTCGCAATAATCAAGGTGTTCTACGAGGTATCTCTTTTCTTCGACTCAGTGATTTGGATCAGTGTGCTCATTGATATCAAGGGTCGTCTCAATGCTTTGCAGGCTGACATATGTAGCCCGATAGAAAAGTTGACGGTCCAGGAGCTCTTGCAAGAATAGGACCTACGGACGAATGACGAACTTCGTACGAAAGCTGCGCAAGTTCCTGAGCTTGTGGATTTGTGGCCATATAATGGCGGAAACAAAATCCCTTGAAGCTGAGACATTGAAACATGGGTGGGCGCAACAACGCAGCGTCTTCCAACGAAACTATTTGTATCGCAGAATCCTCTTCAGACCGAGAGGAAATCTCTTGAATCTAAGCTCCGTCGGCTCTGAACATCCCACATTTTCCAGCGAATATTATCATGCGGCAATGTTGTTCCCCGACACTTTCTGCTACATCGGTTGAATCGGTTCTACCGCCACGGAGGTTCGCTGCCGAAAATATCAAGTTTCTTCCGTCGATCCTGGTCGTTTTGGCTTCCCTTGTTACTTTGTTTCCGCAATCAAAGAACCGCATGAAACCCTGATATAGGCGCAATCGTCGTGCTGAGCATCATGTCGACTTGTCTCCTTGAACCTCATTTCGTTGCTGCGCCACGGGCCAATCTGAACATCGTCATTGGTCATTTAGTTGAATGAGGCTACCCAGAGTACCTTCTCCCAGATCTCAGCTAACGCCAGAAACGCCGAGTATGCTGGGGTAACAATGAAGTTCATGCTTCGGCTCGTGAGACAATCATCTTATTGATAGTCATGTATCTACTCTGTGTCTACGAATCGCATGACCAATCTTGTGGGACAAATCAGCCGTGAGAGCTACAACAACACGAAGGGCGTAGGAGGGACGGGTAAGCAAAATGGCTGGTATTATACACTGACGAGACGACGAGAAAAAGTGGATAAAAAAGAAAACAGAGTGTACACCTGGTGAGACGGCGATGAGAAGGCTGGAAGGAAAACCCAACCCGTGTCCCCGTAATCAATCTCAGCAGGCCGGGCGGAGAAACAAGAAAGGAGATGGTGACCTTGACGAGGGCGAGGCGCAGGAGTTATCTAGCTCAACTGATTAGCTTTGTGTAATCGATAACACAAACTTGGATGGGTTGTTGTGGGTTGTTGATACACGCTCTAACGAGCAAGTCGTGGGCTGTCTCTTGCGCTCTCAACGCCATTCCTATCCATCAAGCCACCCGCTTCAATTCTTACTATCATGCAGATCGACGATATCAGACAGAAATTTGGACAGTTCCGAATCCTTGTTATCGGCCGGGCCAACGCTGGCAAGACGACACTTCTCAAGCAAATCTGTAATTCGAAGGAGAATCCAGAGATCTATGACGGAGAAGGGAAAAAGGTATGTTTGTAGGCCAACCTGGGGTTTCTGATCTCACAAGTGGATTGGTGGCCCGTGATCAGGTCGATCTGGCACAGATCGAAGAGTCTGCAGAGGTGAATACCAGGTTTACCATCAATCCTCGTTATCACCACCTCACATGTCCCAAGCGGGGAGAACACAACATCGAGAACGAGATGGTCTTTCGAAGCAACCCCGGCTTTGTCTTCCATGACTCCCGTGGGTTTGAAGCCGGTAGTGTCGACGAGTTTAACAAGATGAAGGACTTTGTCGCCGAGCGAGCTAAGACGAGATTCCTCAAGAAGCGTGTCCACGCTATATGGTAAACACACAGAGTCACTTATGGCGTGCTAACCACAACTGTTGGATAGGTACTGTATCCCGATGGATCAGATACACCGCGCTATCTTGACCGCGGAGGAAATGTTTTTTGATGAATGTGAAACAGGAAATGGTAGGCTTTTCTTAAATGTCCATTCATTGTGTTGTTTATATTGTATTTTCGGGACAGTGCCTGTTGTGGTTGTGTTCACAAAATGTGATGCATTGCGAGTGTTGGCAGTGGCTGCCTTGACAGCCGAGGACAAGAAACTACCTGAACAGGAAAGACTTGCAAAGGTGAAGGAAGTCGAGGAAAGCATGGTAAAGAATAGTACAATTTGGGAAAGATTGCAAAAAAGGAAAAATCCCCCAAAAGTGTATGCTGAAGTCAAAGGTCTGTATGAAATTGGGGTTGATATACAGGTATCTCATTGTGTGAATTTTTTTGCAGATATGCAGAAGTGCAATGAAGGATGCAGGATTGTGCTAGAAAAGACTGCAGCTGCTTTGAATGATGAAAGTTTGGAAATGCTGTTTGTGACCACACAAAGTGCAAACATCATGCTTTGTGTGAAATATGCTGTTGACAGGTATGTGACCCTTTATTAATGTTCAGGAGTGTTTAGTGAATTACACATGATATATATCATAGAACCTTGATGCCATTCATTGCTGGCAAATTGTCTCCAGTAGGAAGATTGGATCAGCAAGAGCAAGAATCCTTGATGAGAAGAATGGGTATATGGTTCCCACATGTCAATGTAAGAAAGTGTGGAATTTGTATATGGATGTGAAGTGCTTACAAATATTGGCAGGTAAGGAATGTGATCAAATTGAGAAATGGAGAGATTTTGATACATGTCCATTGGTGTTATGTCTGCTCTCACCATGTTCTCTCATTCATAGCAAGTAAGTGGTCTGACTGTTCTTGGAGGTCTCAGAGTGATTCTGATCCATGTCCATGTCTGCTCCCACCATGTTCTCTCATTCATAGCCTGTAAGTGGTCTGACTGTTCTTGGAGGTCTCAGAGTGATTCTGATCCATGTCCATGTCTGCTCCCACCATGTTCTCTCATTCATAGGAAGTAAGTGGTCTGACTGTTCTTGGAGGTCTCAGGGTGATTCTGATCCATGTCCATGTCTGCTCCCACCATGTTCTCTCATTCATAGCGAGTAAGTGGTCTGACTGTTCTTGGAGGTCTCAGAGTGATTCTGATCCATGTCCATGTCTGCTCCCACCATGTTCTCTCATTCATAGCGAGTAAGTGGTCTGACTGTTCTTGGAGGTCTCAGAGTGATTCTGATCCATGTCCATGTCTGCTCCCACCATGTTCTCTCATTCATAGGAAGTAAGTGGTCTGACTGTTCTTGGAGGTCTGAGTGATTCTGATCCATGTCCATGTCTGCTCCCACCATGTTCTCTCATTCATAGGAAGTAAGTGGTCTGACTGTTCTTGGAGGTCTCAGAGTGATTCTGATCCATGTCCATGTCTGCTCCCACCATGTTCTCTCATTCATAGCGAGTAAGTGGTCTGACTGTTCTTGGAGGTCTCAGAGTGATTCTGATCCATGTCCATGCCTGCTCCCACCATGTTCTCTCATTCATAGGAAGTAAGTGGTCTGACTGTTCTTGGAGGTCTCAGAGTGATTCTGATCCATGTCCATGTCTGCTCCCACCATGTTCTCTCATTCATAGGAAGTAGGTGGTCTGACTGTTCTTGGAGGTCTCAGAGTGATTCTGATCCATGTCCATGTCTGCTCCCACCATGTTCTCTCATTCATAGCGAGTAAGTGGTCTGACTGTTCTTGGAGGTCTCAGAGTGATTCTGATCCATGTCCATGTCTGCTCCCACCATGTTCTCTCATTCATAGTTTGTAAGTGGTCTGACTGTTCTTGGAGGTCTCAGAGTGATTCTGATCCATGTCCATGTCTGCTCCCACCATGTTCTCTCATTCATAGGAAGTAAGTGGTCTGACTGTTCTTGGAGGTCTCAGAGTGATTCTGATCCATGTCCATGTCTGCTCCCACCATGTTCTCTCATTCATAGCCTGTAAGTGGTCTGACTGTTCTTGGAGGTCTCAGAGTGATTCTGATCCATGTCCATGTCTGCTCCCACCATGTTCTCTCATTCATAGCCTGTAAGTGGTCTGACTGTTCTTGGAGGTCTCAGAGTGATTCTGATCCATGTCCATGTCTGCTCCCACCATGTTCTCTCATTCATAGTTTGTAAGTGGTCTGACTGTTCTTGGAGGTCTCAGAGTGATTCTGATCCATGTCCATGTCTGCTCCCACCATGTTCTCTCATTCATAGGAAGTAAGTGGTCTGACTGTTCTTGGAGGTCTCAGAGTGATTCTGATCCATGTCCATGTCTGCTCCCACCATGTTCTCTCATTCATAGTTTGTAAGTGGTCTGACTGTTCTTGGAGGTCTCAGAGTGATTCTGATCCATGTCCATGTCTGCTCCCACCATGTTCTCTCATTCATAGCCTGTAAGTGGTCTGACTGTTCTTGGAGGTCTCAGAGTGATTCTGATCCATGTCCATGTCTGCTCCCACCATGTTCTCTCATTCATAGGAAGTAAGTGGTCTGACTGTTCTTGGAGGTCTCAGAGTGATTCTGATCCATGTCCATGTCTGCTCCCACCATGTTCTCTCATTCATAGCGAGTAAGTGGTCTGACTGTTCTTGGAGGTCTCAGAGTGATTCTGATCCATGTCCATGTCTGCTCCCACCATGTTCTCTCATTCATAGCGAGTAAGTGGTCTGACTGTTCTTGGAGGTCTCAGAGTGATTCTGATCCATGTCCATGTCTGCTCCCACCATGTTCTCTCATTCATAGTTTGTAAGTGGTCTGACTGTTCTTGGAGGTCTCAGAGTGATTCTGATCCATGTCCATGTCTGCTCCCACCATGTTCTCTCATTCATAGCCTGTAAGTGGTCTGACTGTTCTTGGAGGTCTCAGAGTGATTCTGATCCATGTCCATGTCTGCTCCCACCATGTTCTCTCATTCATAGTTTGTAAGTGGTCTGACTGTTCTTGGAGGTCTCAGAGTGATTCTGATCCATGTCCATGTCTGCTCCCACCATGTTCTCTCATTCATAGCCTGTAAGTGGTCTGACTGTTCTTGGAGGTCTCAGAGTGATTCTGATCCATGTCCATGTCTGCTCCCACCATGTTCTCTCATTCATAGCAAGTAAGTGGTCTGACTGTTCTTGGAGGTCTCAGAGTGATTCTGATCCATGTCCATGTCTGCTCCCACCATGTTCTCTCATTCATAGTTTGTAAGTGGTCTGACTGTTCTTGGAGGTCTCAGAGTGATTCTGATCCATGTCCATGTCTGCTCCCACCATGTTCTCTCATTCATAGTCTGTAAGTGGTCTGACTGTTCTTGGAGGTCTTAGAGTGATTCTGATCCATGTCCATGTCTGCTCCCACCATGTTCTCTCATTCATAGTCTGTAAGTGGTCTGACTGTTCTTGGAGGTCTCAGAGTGATTCTGATCCATGTCCATGTCTGCTCCCACCATGTTCTCTCATTCATAGCGAGTAAGTGGTCTGACTGTTCTTGGAGGTCTCAGAGTGATTCTGATCCATGTCCATGTCTGCTCCCACCATGTTCTCTCATTCATAGTTTGTAAGTGGTCTGACTGTTCTTGGAGGTCTCAGGGTGATTCTGATCCATGTCCATGTCTGCTCCCACCATGTTCTCTCATTCATAGCGAGTAAGTGGTCTGACTGTTCTTGGAGGTCTCAGAGTGATTCTGATCCATGACCATGTCTGCTCCCACCATGTTCTCTCATTCATAGGCTGTAAGTGGTCTGACTGTTCTTGGAGATCTCAAACTGATTCTGATCCATGTCCATGTCTTCTCCCACCATGTTCTCTCATTCATAGTCTGTAAGTGGCCAGACTATTCTTGGAGATCTCAGAATGATTCTGATCCATGTCCATGTCTGCTCCCACCATGTTCTCTCATTCATAGCTTGTAAGTCTTAGTTACAATTTATTGAATCCATCTTGTTCCCTTTAATATCCCTCAGGATGTAAGACATCTTTGAAGCCTTGTATGCAATAACATTGAATGCTCTTTCTGCTCCATTTCCATTTTCTAGCAGGTGAAACCTAATCATTCTCTTTTTTTACTTCATTTTCAACTTTATTTTCCAGGAGGTTTGTTGTGCTATCTCACTTTGACCAAATCAATTATTAATGTCATTTCATATAGTTGCTACACTCTCCACAGGTTTTTTTATTTCTCAACTTATATTTAAATTTTGATTCTCACATTATTTTTATATCAGGGCCAAGTTCCATATGGTGCCACAAAACACTCAACTTCCTCCAAATCAATGGTATGTGCACTATTTTCATGCTAGAACATTTCTCATATTACTTTGTATAATTCAGCTCCCATGGACCTTGAAACCATGGAAAAAAGTCCTTTTGTTGGGCATTGGTCAGTCTTGTTTGGTATCTCATTCCCACCCCTTCAATATCTGCATAGATTCTGCCATCATTATGGTGCACTCCTTCCATCTCCACCAGCAAGGTCATCCAGATTCAATTGCAACTACTGCCAAATTGTACAAATCATCTGGCACATGTGCCAAAGTTCAACAAGCAGTGACTCTGCTAGCTGATCAACACAATCCCAAGGATACAGAGGGGATGAAGATGGCAATCATGGATCTGATTTCAAAGAATCTCATATGTGAGTCACACTTTTGTGCAACTGTGCAAGTTGATTAAACACACTTTAGCTATGAATATCTCTGTGTGAAAAGTTCAGTATCTTCAATGATGTCTCAACAGTGTACAATATTTCAGTAGAATGGAAACTGGTTGTAAATGTGAATTGTATGTCATTGAATTTCTTGACACATTCAGTCAATGCACAACAGTGATGCATCACTGAAGCATGCTGACCTTGATAATGGAATACAATCCATTTTTTGTCATTGGGGAGTGATTATCAAGCATTATCGAGCATGTAGAATGGCATAAAATAGATTATATCACATTATCAAGGTCAGGATGTTTCAGTGATGTGGAATTTACAACATGTCCAATCACGTGTATAGAAAATCAGTGTCAACTATGATATTTGCATACTGCTAACTGGTCGTGATCCAACTAACCTACTGAAGGAATGAAAACACTAGTGAAAGGCAAATATGAGTGCAAGTAAACTATACCCCTTTTTCTTTCTAGGATATGGTGAGATGAGGACAGAAAACATCGAGCTGAGGCACTGTGGATATGTTGACATGAAGAAAGAAAATGAAAGATAGAGTCCCCAGGTTCCGAAATATCAACCGCGCATCAAACAGCATGGGGATCACATCCGTCCAGATAAGAGATAGCCATTCACCGTTCACAATCACATTACGCATTCGCTGACTTGCACAGCCCGGAACCATATCTTCCCAGGACGGCTGTTTGTGCGCGCATCAGCTGTAACTCCAGCATGAAATGCGTACCTCTTTTCTCATAAGATCCGCCACACCCGTCTGTTGTCCTTGTCCTTCTTGTTCCGAATCTTGGTGACGAGTGACTCTGCTCTGGGTGGGAAGACCCCAGGTCTGCAGTGCGCCTGAAGATCTGCCAGACCTTTGTGCGTTCCTTCCGACTCAAGGAGAACCTTGCCATACCAGCCGAATCCTTCAATGTTGGGAATAGGAACCCGAACAGTGGGGGTGTGTTTGTGATTGTGTGGGCGGTACAGGCAGGCAGATAGTAAACGTGGTCCAGTGAACCCAACGAACAACATTGTGCAATGTGCCATAAG
Source organism: Chiua virens (assembly GCA_019787685.1). Taxonomy (NCBI): domain Eukaryota; kingdom Fungi; phylum Basidiomycota; class Agaricomycetes; order Boletales; family Boletaceae; genus Chiua; species Chiua virens. The sequence continues at coordinate 26,201 of JAHNUO010000057.1, forward strand.
GTCTATGGAAGGAGTGTGAGCATGCTTCAAATGTCTGTTGATTCAATACACATGTTTCCATTCAAGCCCGATCCTGCAACAACTGCAAATTGGCTGCAATCTTGTGCCCCCATGGACTTATGTCAAGGTAGACAATGGGATTACAATGGGGATTGTGTGTCACAGAACCACCAATGTGAATGACTCGATGGAAGTACGATGGAGAGAACGCCAAGCTGTGGAAGTATGGCAACACTTCACCCACACAGGGGTATCTATAATCCAGATCCTGTCATTCATATGTCTGAGGCTGTTCGATAATACAAATTCAAGATGACATGCACCACAAGATAGCTCCCATCCCACATCAGTTGGCCGAGGTTCCCTTCATCCCCGACAGCAACGTCCCACACAACATCTCCCACTTGGAGAAGTTTCAGAATACTGGAACATTTCAATTCGACCTCACATTCCACGACACCCACATCAAATAACCAATCTCCCTCAGGGGGAGGCACAAACACTCTCAATACTGGTGTGCACCTGGGCTGATAGAGAGATGATTTGAATTCGGAGACCACTGATGAAAACTTGGGTTCCGTTCATTCTTTTGATGTGAATGATTACCAGAATGGGAATGAGAAGAAGTGGGCAAGGGAGCTCGGCTGGAGATGCTGGGTTGACAGGTGCCTGGACGCAAAGGATTCAGAACCTGATTTGATTCGGCCAAACACAGTGTCCTGATGTACCTGGCCTCAGACTGGGCTTGGGCATGGAGACGGAGAACCACTCACATGTAAGCCTGCGTTGCGAGTGCCAGCGCATGTATATCTGGTGTGTCGGACGTCACTGGAGTGTCCCGCTTCACTCCTTTAGGTTGCAGGTATGCGGCAGCAAGACGAGGATCTTGATATGCTGGCATGGCCACACCATGTAGGTAGTTATGCATCACCTGTATAGCACTCCAGCATTGTTCTTTCACGGTCCTGATAAGTACCTTCCCTTCCTTCAAGCCTATACCTCCCATGTCCCGAGGCCTCAAAGAAGAGCACTCGGAGCATGTGGAGCATGACACCAGGGTCCATGTAATATGTTCATATCCCACAATGCAGGAGAATATGTGCAAGTCCCAGGCATCTAGACCAATCCTCTATTTGGCATACTTACAATTGTCAGGGGTTGGGATGTTGATACCGCATTCAGCCCGCAGGACATTTGTGCAATCTGGATAAACTCATTGCTTGGCTTGTGGGAATGCACACTTCAAATGGTTACTCTATTGAGCCAATCCACGGTCACTCGTGACAAAAACAAGTATAGTAACAGCATAGTAACATTCAGTTCATATCCTGCATCATGGAGGACATTTCCGTGAGTTTCAGTGAAGACAATGTAGATGGATGCAGCAAAGGTTTTCAGTGAGTTACTTAATAACACAACAAGCTGCGAAGCAATCTGTTGCACTCATTCTTAGCTGTGGTTCAGGCCCAGGCATCGCAGACTATAACAGCAGAACTGTACCCATCAATTTTTTTCTTGGCCATAGGGCCCTGACTGGATAGGTAATTCAAGAATGGGTTACTGAGGTTGAGTTTCAAAGTGGCGGCACCAATCAAAGTGGAGTCTGCAAACTATATTTCTGATTGCAGTTCGGTGTCCTGCCAGGGACCCAGATGACATTTGACACTAGGACATAGCTGGTGAGAACATCGTTCGCACCGAAGGAGACCACAAGAGTGATCTCAAGTCTAGCGATAATGGCAATGTGCCAGGCCTCGGGCTGGTCTATTATCCCCGCATGCCTCTTCTTTCTCATCCCCAATGCAACCATCTTTTACATCAATGTGAATCGACACACAGGTCAGTTTTGAGAATTTCTCATCATCTTACTGATCCTAATCACAGTAGGAACATTTCTGGGTACACTCACAAGAACGCTTAAAAGACATTCAAATTTGCAGGGCACCCATGATCAACCTGGTTGTGTTTGTGGTTGGCGGGGATATGCTCAGCACGCCCAGTCTGCGGCGGTTGCTTCCAGACTCAAATATCAATGTGCTCAGTTTTGATGGGATGTTGGTTGCTCTGATTGCTCTTGGGTTGTTGATATTGCCATGGACAAACCAAGCTTGCCCGTGGAAACAAATCACCTGCAATCACGGTCACTCTTGACCATCACGATCTTTATCCTGACATGGGCGTCTATCCACATGTGATTTCAGATGCACACTCGCACCTCGTCCACACTTTGATAGGTGAACTCAATAGATGTCTTCTTCTCTACCATGCTGTGTACCAGAAACCATGTTTGAGCGGTTCAGTTGTGATTGAAAAGGATGTTGAGCACCAGTGATGATGCATTGATATAGCACACAAGTGTGTTGAATGAGCCACAACAGGACATTACTACTTAGTGTGCTTAGACCCTGTGGTTATCGAGTATAATGTGTTACTGTCACCACTCTCATAAACCAGGAGAGGAACAGCCTATGCAGTGCTGGTAACAGTGTTGGAACTAGGAGATAGCGGCTGTATTGTCTTCCGGTGCGCACAGCAATGGCAATATATATTCGAATTCCCTGGAAAGTTCCTACAATGCTCCTTGATACATCCTGACCTGTTCATCAGTAGCCTGAAGGATGACGACTCTGCTTTTCAGACCACCACATAAACACATAAAGCCTTGTTCTCCTGGCACTCGTCAATGATACCCGTTCAAGTCTTATTTCTGCGATAACGAGTCTGCCAGGTCCCTTGCCTACCTACAGTTGACCTCCTATAATGACAATAACTTGAGGTGAGGGAGTCTGACACCTTCCCTTTGGGATCTTGATCTGTTGAAATGGCAATCACAGTGGCATTCTCAGAAACCCAGATTCACTTGAAGCTTCAAGGATCGACACAACTTCAATGAGTTGCACCTTGACGACTATGAAGTAACAACTTGCCGCACTGACAATGTTCCCCGGATAGGTTGGTCCCTAAAGCTTGAGGCTCGAGGGACATTGTAGGAGACCTCTCATGTCCAGTCTCTGCATCAGTAATTTTACATTTTGCTCATTTCGGCTTGCAAACTGCTTATGCAATCTTCCTGCGGCTAAGTGATCTTACAGTACGTCATTAGTACAATTAGTCGGGTAAGACAAATAGAAAATGGCAGGATCATCTTTTCCCATCTTCTGGAGCTTATGATGAGCGTGATAAGTCATGCTCGACACAGTAAGACAAAATAGTACATTTAGACACATAGTTATACAAAGCTCGACTACAATGAGTGCGATAAGTTGCACTTGACACGGACTAGTTACAAAGTGCGACTAAGACAGAAAGTTGTGCTTGACACGGCAAGAAACAATGATACATTTAAGCATGTACTGGTTACAAAGCTCGACCAAGACAAAAAGTTCACAAATGATTTGTGAAAACAACACAACCCAAAGTTCAATTAGCAAGATAAGCAGCACTAGTTACATGAATGTGATTACTAGTGTGATCAACGCGAGAACCAGTGTGAGAACACAGAACGAGGGGGAAGGAACCTGAGGAACAAAGACTTGCAGAATGAACTTGAATATGCGGTGGTGGCAAACACCATCCAGAGCGGCCAATGACTCCCACTTTGAAAGATGAGTGGTTATCCCAGCGCTTTGGTGGAGGCTTCCACTATGCTAGGGTCCATCTTCTTGTGCAATCCATGAGCCTGGTCATCCATAGTATGAGTAGGACCACTGGGCTTGTTCTGCAGAAGCTGAGCACATTCAGCATTGTCGAAATAGGGCACCGAGGGGACAAGACGAGATGCCTCCCGTTTCATAGTATATATCGATGTGACTTGAAAATGCGCTTCTGGATAAGGCTTTGGAGGCGTCTGTTGGTGAAGTTGACACAGAATCAGTCGAGAGAATTTGGGCGACTTGTTCATATCTTTGGGGTCAGGGATATTGAAAAGGTCAATGGATACATCCAAGTTATCACATAGAGGTGCTAGGTGATATGCTTGTTGGGCCAGGGAAAAAGGAGAGAGTAGAGCATCTTTGCGAGGTCATCATGATTGTCCAATGTGCTGTTGGGGTTGGGGGGTTGGGGGACATGGTGCAGGATGTGCTCATTAGGCCAGAGAAAAGGAGAGAATAGAAAATATTCACAAGGTCGTCACAATTGTCCAATGCACTGCCGGGGGAAAAGGGAGGGAAGAGAAGGATCAAGGAACATGGTGCAGAGCTCCTTCTTGACATGCTTGTGAGTGACCGCACTCTCAAGTGCAGAAGGCCGCACACCATGTCGCAGATGGCGACATCAATCTCACGACTATGGTCAATATTAAATTCGAGGCTGCTGAGACACAGAATGGTATGGACGAGCTGACAGACCTGTGAAACATGTCACCTGGACAACCCAATGGACTTGAATGCCAGCTTAAGTGGTCGGCGTCATTGTGTGGCACGGACATCATTAGGGGAGCACCAGCACCGCTGCACTGGCTGAGATACTGGTGCTGAGTCTTGAAGTTATCAGCAAGGCAAACATGTTGATATTCTTCTGGTGATGGACTGATCATCAAATAATAGAAGATGTGGAAATTGTGCTTGCCTGATGGGACAGCCACCATGTTGCATTCGGGTAATAGTCAAGCAACTTGATACTGCACAGATGTCCCTTGTTGTATTGAAAACAGATAGCTTGAGGAGCATTGATGGCGAGCTGGCAATTTTCTGACTTTCTGCTACCTGTTTTGCCACCAAATGTAGGTAAGTTCAATTGTGCTATGCATACTAGTCTTGTACCTAGTGATGGCAGGCTGGTTCTACATAGACGAAATATACAAGGTAACTTGAAGGTGTGTCCTGATACTCTGCAGCATATTTTGAAGAACAGAGTCGGTATTGGAGGACATGTACACATTTGCAATATTGATGGCCTTGACAAGGGGCGGAGGATCAAGACGTTCTTGATCATGGAGACCATGATTGTCGCAGAACACTGTGAAGAAATGAGTTGCAAATAGACTCAAGGACATGGTAAGAAGGCGACAATACAAATAGTTGCCAACAGGGGAGGGGAATGGGGTTGGGTCTTCGAGACGTTTGTAGTGCAAAACTGGTGTTAGCTCGTGATACACCTCCACTCGTCCCTAGTAAGATCCTTTAATTAGCATGGTGTATAAACTCGCAACTTGGATTTGATTCAACTCAGTACCTTGCCTGTGTGACATGCACATCACCATTCTACATTGAACTGCATTGACGAGTCCAGAGGGGCTGGATTCAGATGGGTCATGGGGGTGTTCATTAGGTTTGTGATGTGTTACAGGCGATGTCAAAGTGGAGACCCCCGTGGGAATACAAGTGTGTGCCAGGTATATTCAGAAATATATCAATGCTATACTAAGAAACTAACTCGAAAGCATGATGGTCAGAAAAGTGGTTAACATAAAAGCCACGGTAGATATCTAATGAATTATCAAATGTAATGTGCTCGGGAACAAACTCGCTACCAAAGATAGGCAGGAGGTGGACATTCCGGACGATACTCTCAACAGAGATAACAGCAAGGTGGACATTCCAGACAATACTCTCAACAGAGATAACAGCGAGGTGCTTGGTACCATCCCAAAGGGCGGATGGTGTGACCATCCACATCCCAGTTATCTCATCTGGCTCGTTGGCGATGTGGTCATACCACTGAATGAGAGCACAAGAATAAACTTGATGGTCAATGAAAACGAAAGAAAAGAAGCATAGAATACATGCTACTTCCATGCTAAGCATTCCCTCCATTGTGGTGTCGGTGCTGATGAGCATGCAGTCGTATCTTGCAGCTCTGCCATGCCAGGAAGGGTTTGCCCTGATTGATTCTCACCACAAACCATTAATCCTGCTGGGATCACTTGGCGCTACAAAGCTTGCAGATGCAGAATGAAAAATCTTGACCTTGATGGGGTTAAGTAATTGAGGAGCCCTGTTGGGTGATGTAAGAGCACCGACAAATGCTTCGAGCTCGGGCTGTTCAGATAGGAACTCCCCAATAAGTACAGGCAAATCAGGAAGTCAGCTCAACAGTGAGTGCCAAGATAGACTTCGCACATCAGCGAGCTCATAAATCGTTGTGTAAGCCGATCATTTAAGGTTTGAATATACATTAGACCTACCTGGTGTTCAAGCTAGTTTTACATCAGAGTGTGCAAGTCCAAGTGACTCATCCAATGCACCTGACATTTCATTTTCATGGACATCATCAGGCACCGTTGACCGGGCTGGGTGAGTTGTTGAAGCTAATAATGGTGTATGAGAGATTTCAAATCAGTTGCTATACAAATAAAAAAGGGAATCTGAAGTGCACCCTCGAGTTCCCGTGCTTCAGAAGGTGTGGTATGTTCCAACATCCCACAAGCCTCAAAGTTGACATGGGCAGCAGCAAGTTGGGAGAGATGTTGATTTATCTGTAGAATTTGCCCAAGTGCATTGTGCTTGCTAGAGCAGCACCATGGTTTTTTGATGGTGGTGATGTGTTTTGATTTGGTTATTGATGTCAACAACCCATTTGGTGCACCGAAGAGTCGGATCATTGATTCATAGTGTACAAGGGAGTGCTGGCAGGGGAGAGAGAATCTGTTCGGCTGAACTCCAACCTGACGGAATATTTCACAATGTTGATGAAAGTGGGCAAGAGCATTCCTGAGTTCTTCCAAGGACTTCTCAGTGATTACATTGCATCATGCAATCTAACAGAACTCTAAAATGGCCCGAATGATCTGCACAATATCATGCGGAACATGCCCCTCAATGGCAGGGAGGTAGACCTAATTAATCCCATGAGGCGAGTCACTGGTAGAAGAACAATAGAAGAATAAAGCTCACCTTCATCAATGCTTTTGAATCATTTCCTGTCCATTGAGAAAATCCCTGGCCGTCTGGAAATCTCCTGAGACTGGGAAATGGTGGCATGACAGCAATACTGTGATAACGTGAGAGATGATGTTCAAATCTGATCTGAATGAGATCTTACCGGCGATCGATGTCAGCTAATCGCTCCCTTGCACCAGCTTTACCATACGTAATTTCCAGATATTTCTCAACCCAGTCGACCAGATGGTCTTTGAACATACCCTTCACTAATTGATGCAGAATATCTGGGGCGATGAGCTGACAAATATCAGCTCTTGGAAATGAATATGTAAATGGCTGAAATCAATGTCAACCATGCTAGTAAATAGTATAAAAACAAATGTACTTGCCAGGACATTGACGTCGACACCCCAATCTTCCCAGGCAACAGTGGGGATCACAACCTCCTCAGCAATTGCTTTCATTAATTCCATCGTTCGTGGTGCACCTGCTGTATCAAGGTCATGCGGAAATGCAATACACCTATTGGAGCCAGCAAAGAGTCAGAATTAGTAGCACAGATTAAGCACTGAACGTGAATGTGAACTTACTGTCCACACCAGTTCTGGACCACACCGGAGATGAGCACCTGTTCTGGATAGTCAGCAATGTATGGGCCAATTCCAAAAACAATATGGTGGTAACAACCATCAGCACAGCGTAGCAACTCAGGCGTCTCCATTCCGGGCTTGAGCAATACAAGTATTCTTGTCATTGCAGTGTGAAACAATTTCTTCTTGAATAAATGAAATGTGGGACTGTCAGCATATTTCTTTGCCGCTGCATGAGAGATAATATTAATGTGAGGCCGAGTTGTCAGTAATACTCACTTTTTGGGATCGCCAGAAATGCCAACAATTCCACTGCATTCCCATGGGCACAGCAAGTGGTATTGTGAAGGTTCCCGATTGATAGATAGACCAGCCAATAATCTTGTTGACCAGTTTCCACTGAGACAGTCATCTTGTCACTGCCTAGTATAATCGGGACAAAGGTGACGCCATGCATTTGCTCATTTTGTGCAATGCTGTCCTGGAAATATATCAGTGTGAAGCACACGACTTCTTGAAGAGAAAGAATTACTGCTTGCTCCCATGCCCAGTCTCCCGACATAAAATTTTCAAAGTGCTGAGTTTTGTCAGAGGAAACAAAATCCTGATAAGGAACATAATCCATCCGGCCATCAAAGTCTTTGTTTGATAAGATTTCTTGTATGAGACGGTGAGGGGAACGAAAGAAGAACTCATAGGACTTTGTCATCCACGAAGGCATTGTTCTGGGAGGGCGTTCACCACTGTATTGTAGTTTGAAACCGCTCCATGGAATGTCGCCAAGTGGGGTTGCATCAATTGTATCATAGTTTGAAACTGCTCCATGGAATGTCGCCAAGTGGGGTTGCATCAATTGTATCATTGAGCTCGCTGTGGTTTGTAAAGGGTGGTTGAATTCCAGTGCCACTGAGAGAGCGATCCCAGAGATTACATAGCTCATTGGTGTTGTGCATGGACAGCTCAGCCTGCTTGAAAATAAACTCAGCCATTTCAAAACCAAGGCGGTGAAGGTAATAAATCCCGGCTGTAGTGCAATACTCAGGGGGATTGAAAGAAATAGAAAGAGGGTGAAGGAATGTGATTCCGTTCGACCCAGGGACAACACTGAGTTGGTGAACGACGAATAATGGTTTTTGAGTAGTCTGAGATGAATCCGGGGCGAATCCGGATTAAAACGGATAGAAAAGCGGACACAGCAGTCCAATCCGGATCGAGAAAATATGAGGAGAGCGAGAGAAAATGAACGTCAACCAAAAACAATGTGAGACAGATGCACACAGGCAAAAAGCTACTGTATTTTGTCAATACAGTGAATTTATAGTCCTCGGGAATACCCTCAGACTCATCCTAAGTAAGGATAATAATAATAAAAAAGAAGGTTTTCATATGGTATAAAGTTCAAGAGGCACCCAAATGTCCCTGCAAGGGCTGCGTGACATGGTCTAGCCAATGCTAAGTACGAATAAGGAGCATCAAAAATAAAATAAAAGAATCTGAGGCAAAACGGGCGCAGATACAGCAATCCGGATGAGTTTGCACAAGCAGACAGATCAGGATTGGGATCAGGTGATGACGGGGTGTGGAAATGTACTATGCAAGCACAGGGAATACCTATTCCCTACAGCGGTCTTGGTAAGGGGTTCAATCATGTAGACCTCTCCGACATGATGGTATGTTAGGCGTGCAGAGATTTATTTGGTTCCCTGCAGCATTGTAAATTCGACCTGAAAAGGAGTTAGTAGATGATCATGGTAGCCACCTTTTTCTTACCTGTAAGCTTGTCGTGATAGTCACGGATTACACCAGGCACTGGTTGGGTAGCTGGTCGACTCAGACTTGGAGCTGGAAGTGGAAGTGGATTCAAGGGGATAGGCTCAGAAGACTCAGGATGTATAGAAGTGAAGTCAAAGCAGTGTACTGATGATTGGTGATGCTTCAAGCCTGCCTTTGTTTTGAACCATTGGCGGCAGGCTGCATAGGGACAAGGTATTCGACAGGCTGGAAAGGCACACCGTGGAGGAGGATAGGACATGAGATTCACCAGTACTATCACCAGAATGTTACCAGAATTTTTGAATGTGTCTGAACTGGGTCATGGGCTTTGAGGGCCCAAGGACAATTGAGGTTGTTGACAACATAATTGGGCTGTAGCTCATTGACCAGGATAGAACATGCAATGGGGGTCAAGGGTGTGAGGGTCAAGGGTTCACAGGGATGATTCGGAATCTAAGTCCGTGACATTATTGGTGTCGTGGAATTACAAAGCAGCATCACACAACTTTACCTAGTACAAACACACATTTTTCCTGTTTGTGTTACTTCATCACCCTTCCATTGAGCCAGCCTTCATCACCAACATGTCTCGCCCTGGCCCTGTTACTTGTTCAAGAAACTCGAATGCTGATCAGCATCCCCAAGAAGTAATCCAGCAACAGAAGAGGCACACCCCAGCTCAGGTAGAAGCAGACAACATGCTCAAAGAATGTGAGCAGAATGAGAAAGAAGCTGAGCGACAACGTGGCATCGAACGCCTGACCCGCATTGTCAATGAGTCAGTGCAACATGAGGAGGAGGGTTGTACTCACCCTCCCAGGCCGCGTCCTTGTGTTCTTTTGAAGGTTACGGACCGTGAAGGTACCATCCAAGCCACAGCTGGGACCTTGCAAGGTGATACTGGGATCAAGAATGATAATCGCAGGATGGAAGGGATCAACAAACTCATGGGCAACAGTACACGTGGTCATGATCATGGTCTGGACTTGGACTCGGATGAAGAAATGATTGAAGGTAGTCAGCTTCCTGATCACGGTAAGTTGCCATGGTCATATTATTATATGAAATCTCACCGTTGTGGCAGCCATGGTTGACAACATTGACATTGAGGCCGTTGGCAATCAAGGTCACGGGGGCAAGGCAAAGCATGGGAGCACCACCAGTGGCCAGAAATGGAAGGCTCAGCCTGAGTCAGTCTTTCTTATGCTACAATGTCCATCCTTCTCACTGAAACTGTTCTATTTTATTGGGATTTCCTCAACGAATTGCAACAACTTCGACAATCTACAAGTTCAAGTGCCGTGAAGGAGGGCTTTTCTGGTGTTGGAGATGCAAAGGATTGGGCTGGTAGCAAGCTGGTTGCTTCCAAGCCAGTTCAGAGTCTCGTGACTCAGCACCACACCAGTCGTGGCTGACACACAAGATCTGTCTCTGGTTATACTTCTGTCAGTTTGAAAAGCTTCCACTCAAATAGTAGGCATGGGACGCCCACAAGCACACGTTCAAGCACACACACACATGCACCAACCAGTCACACCAACATCAAGCAAGTTGAGGCGCCAGTCGAATCCCAGGCTGTGAGTCCTAGCAACTATTACATAGATGATCTCGACAAGGAACTTGATGTCCAACCACCTTCAAGTTTCCCCCCTTCACAATCCCAGAATCCTTTCCCTCCTTCACAGCCCCGGAATCGTGCTCTCCCGTCAGTCATAAGTCTTCTATTCGTGCATCTATTGTGCGGTGAGTGGTCAATGGTGCCACAATTGAATTGTCCATACAGGAGGTTGTAGTTGCATCAGAGGAAGACGACAACGACGTTGAATACCTCAACTCACTGCCAGTGGCATCGCAGTTATGCACATTCAGAGCTCAAGGACTTTGGCGACTTAGACGACTTGAAGGCTCAAGGTGGGACTCAGACTACCAATCAGCCTGAGCCCGAGGACAAGGTATGTTGTCGTATACTAGTACTCAGTTGTATTAAATATAACATTATGCCAACAGTTACCTGGCCCACCACCATCCAAATGAGTTCGTACGGGTGCATTGACAACACAACGCTCTGGTGGCAGTGGCACACACAAGAAATTCATCAATTTGGACCTTCCAGACAGAGCCCTTGCTAGCAACATGTGGCGCTGGGTCAGTTGCGAGTACCCATGACAATGCATGGGGTATGGAGGACAATAAACTATGACCATCACTCCAAAAAAATTGGGATATGGTCTACAAGAACACCATTCCCCACAAGGTCAAGCTTGGTGGACCAGTGTATTATGTCGTACGTACTCTATTACTCACTTTCTCCTACACTTCAAGTCTAGTAATGTGACCACTTCACAGTCAAAGCAAGCACTCAACAATTGGCAAGGTGGGTTCGCTGCCGCTGCCATGGCCGTTATGTGCACTTTTTTCACTGCTGACACATCGCATGAATTTGACAGTGCAGAGAACCACACAAATTTTGCAAAAGCAATGCTAATGCGACAGTGCCAATTTATATTCTGCAAAGCCGAAGAAGCTGATCACAGGGTATGTACTGTTTATCTCCCATGTAGATTGATTTTAACTATGATATCACTTTCTTTGCACTGGCAGACATGGAAAGATATTTGGCGGGGTCCATTCCTGCTACAGACTTTCGCACACCACTTCAACTATGTCAATGGTAAGGTCCCAGCTGTCAACACCGAACAGTTAGGCTTCAAGGCAATTGGACCACGAGGGGCCCTTGCACTCTCTTGTGCAGCAGTAAGTGTTGGTTCATTTCTCCCACATTTGTCATGCTAGTCCAGATTTGATTAATTTGAATCCTTAGTTGACTCGGGTTTTCTCACTGATTATCGAGGGGGAAATTACGTTTTGTCAAGCTGAGTCTGTGACTGCATGGTCAGCGACCATCTCAAAGGGAGCGAAGTATGATTTTAATGAGAACAACTGGGGTTCTGTCACCCTTCATTACCTCGCACAAATTATGAGGATGACAGACGAGCAATTCAAAGTTGTTTTGGATGTGGTTCAGCCTCATGTCAAAAATGCCAAGTTACCTCCTTACCTTGACCTGTTTTCTGACGAAGATGATGAAGAGCTCTTTGCCTTCCGTTGGTCATCATGGTAATCAATCTTTTTTATCTAAACATTTGTTACTAACTTTACTCCTAGAATTATTTCTCGTCCTCAATGTGCATTATCACCTTCCGCATCAATTTGCTGACTTGGACACTATGATCACTTTTTTCTTTCTTTCTTTCATGTTCATTTCTCCCCCTCACTTCAGTGTGTTTGGGTTCCTTCCCCCTCGTTCTGTGTTCTCACACTGGTTCTTGCAATGATCACACTAGTAATCACATTCATGTAACTAGTGCTGCTTATCTTGCTAATTGAACTTTTTGTCTTGGTCGAGCTTTGTAACCAGTACATGCTTAAATGTATCATTGTTTCTTGCCATGTCAAGCACAACTTTCTGTCTTAGTCATGCTTTGTAACTAGTCCGTGTCGAGTGCAACTTATCGCACTCGTTGTAGTCGAGCTTTGTATAACTATGTGTCTAAATGTACTATTTTGTCTTACTGTGTCGAGCATGACTTATCACGCTCGTCATAAGCTCCAGAAGGTGGGAAAAGACGATCCTGCCATTTTCTATTTGTCTTACCCGACTAATTGTACTAATGACGTACCGTAAGATCACTTAGCCGCGGGAAGATTGCATAAGCAGTTCGCAAGCCGAAATGAGCAAGATGTAAAATTACTGATGCTGCTGCTCTTCTTACGACAGGCTACTAATAGTATCGCACATATATGTACGTCATGCTATAAAGCCTTGTTTACCTCCTACATATGGCACAGTGATGGCAATACGGTGAGCAAGAGAGCGCACAGTAACGTCAACGATGTCACGGCGCTACATTGCGACATCCTCGGAAATCCTGACCCGTTGAAATATTGGCATTCCCCAGCATCAAGCCTCAAGGATCAGAAATCAGAGTCTTTTTAATACACATAGGGCCACTTGTACTAGTTCCCACACTTACAACCAATCGAGAATCGATCTCTTTGGACACCACACAGCAATCCGTTCAGACACCCTGACATAATACCACACAACACCTGCCACTAGTAAGGGCTCTTTCCAATCCAAATACCTGTCATTTGGTTTGACATGGGCATTGACTATGGATATCCCATCGTGCGAGACTACGACAACTTGAAGAAGTCACGGTACCTATTTTCACCTGGGAAACGTTAGGGAAACGATTTGGTAAGTAATCACTCGGAGGAACGCGTACACCCTGAGGTATATGCCTCAAACTGTGCAGTTGAATTGAGGCGACGGTTAAAATGAGTTATGGATGACTCGGACCGACCAACGGGAGTGATAGTACTGCGAAAGCCAAGGCAAAAGCAGGGCGCAAGTGAGGGAAGCAAAAACTAGTAGAATAGAACGACACAAGGTTCCCTACAAATTGACAGTGGTGGTGGCAAATCCATAATAAAGGAAGCATACGGACAATCGGCCAGGGTCCCACCTTCTCACGAGCATCCTTGTTGAGACCTGGGAACTTGAACACACTTTTTGTCGAGCAAGCACACTCATTGAATAAGTATCACAGGCCAAAAAAAGTGTATTAAGAACTACTGCTCAATGCTATTTGTAGTACTATACTGTGGTCAATTGGACTGCAGATCGCCCTACCACCACGAATGCTTCAACTCGCTTGTGCCCACAACGACCCCTTGGCATAATGCAGGCAATTAGCAGCAAACACTCTGCTCGTGTCAATGCGTGACTTGCTGGATACTTCTACGCAGAGTAGAGATTTGCGTTGGTGAACCCCCGGGTGCCATGGCGTCAACCCGTACCCGCCCAACCCATGGGTGCCTACCCGTCACGGGTAAACCCAGGGGTCTCTGCCAGTGGTCGGACTCGGGTTGGTGTGAACGCGACACGTGGACAAGGCGACAACGTGTCGCATTGTCGTCGGGTCGGGTCTCGTGAGAACCGGTGGCACCGACTCACCGAGGAGAGGAAGAGGAGGGAGAAGAGAGGAGGGAGTCGTCATGTCGATGAGCTCGTCGTCGTCGTCGCACATCGCGTCGTGTCCAACTCACTGAGGTGGGAGAGGGAGAAGGGGAGGTAGAAGAGAGGAAGGGGAGTCGTCATGTCGACGAACGTGTCGTCGTCGTCGCACGTCGCGTCACGTCATCTATTGTGTCCGACTCACCGAGTCGTCGTGAAGTGAAGTGGCAGAGGAGGGAGAAGGAGGGAGAGTGCAGGGCGGGTGACGTGCAGCACGACGACGATGCAACGAGCCGTGTTGTGGCGTCGTCGCCGTGTCCAAGTGGCACAAAGGGTGGGGGTTGAGGCCTTGAGGTGGAGAAAGGGGGGCGAGGTGTGGGAGGTGAGGTGTAGGACGGCTGGCCCGACGGTGAACGCCACGTATCGACAATGCGACACGTGTCGCATCGTCGCATCGTCACGGTCGCCGCCGTGCATGGGTGAACGACACGCAGAGGAGAGGAGACGAACGCAACGTGTGGTGGCACGGAGAGAGGGCGAAGTGTAGGAGGGGTGAGGTGCGGGAGGGTGAGGTGTGGGAGGGCGAGGTGCGGGAGGGCGAGGTGTAGGACGGCGAGGGAGGAGACGAAGACGACGCGTGGACGATGCGACACGTTGTAGCATCGTCGTCATGTCATGTCGTCCTCGTCGTTTTCTTGTCTTCGTTGGTTTGTCGTCATGTCGTTGTCATCATGTGAGGTGTAGGTGCCAGATGCCAGTGGAATTTTTCAGGATGTAAGGGGGGAACGTGGTGAGGGATAGACCAGGGCCTGTTAGAGTACATACCATTGCAGATCGCTTTTGAGGCAAGTATGAGTGCCAATATAATATAACGAGCCGGTGATCCGAGGATCAACTTGTCGGAAATCGAACCTTGAGGCGCTGGAGAAGGATGAGCGAGGTAAAGGTGGTCAGAAAATGCAGGCTGATCCTTTGACGAGCATACGTACTCATGTTGCCAGTGCGTCGTGCCAGTGCGTGTTATCGTGTGTCCATTCATGCGTCGCGGAAGGGGTGGATTGGGCTACCCTGGTCACATCGTGGCGTCGTTGCGCATTGAGCACTATATTGAGCGAGGGGCGGGGGTGGCTCTAGTGTTGTGGGCAGAACTATCTCGAGTTAGTTTGGTATGCTTGCCTCTTTTAGACGGGCTGGTCACCAGACTAATCTCGAGTTTGCAAAACTTTGAACTTGACAAATCACGTCTACAGACAATAATCAACTATAATTACGGATAATCCAAACCACTCGACGACATCAACAACCCCGCATCCCATACTTCACCATCCTGCTCATCATGAGCAACCGCCGCCGCTTCATCATCAGGTGAGGTAAAAGCCCTTTGTCAACCCAATCCAACTTGTTGAAACTGTAAGTGGTGCCTCCTAATACACCTCCGAGTCCGAGTCTGAGTCCACCACTAATAACTTTTCTGGTTCGGCCCGACGCACCCGCTCAACAAAGCGATAAGAGTACCGGGACTGAACCAGTTGAACCAGATAGGAGAAATCGCAGCCATAGTAGTAGCACCACAGCTAACCGACCCCTCAGTACCCCTAACAATTATAACAGACTCATGATACGCCATAGACGGCCTCACCACCCACCTTTAAAAATGGGAAGACAATGGATGGATAAATGTCGCACAGCCACGTATTGCACAACGTGTCCTGCAACACGTCCTGTCATGTTCCTGTTCCCTCATCGTGCAGTGTGTGAAACCACGTAGGCTGGGCCGCCATGGTCCTAACTTCTATCCAATATCTGTCAGCAGCCTGAGCCTGAGGGACTCGGACAAGTGATCTCATTTGGTTTATTGTAGAAGTGCCCGTGTTTGCAAGTCTTATCACAGAGACTCATCACAATCGGGGACCGCACCGCACGTAAGTTTTCCGACATAAGTATATGTACGAATCGGAAATGCCTTGTTTACCTTAGGACCGACATTTATATAAATTTACATTGCCCCCCCTTACCCAGGACCAATTCCGCGTAAAACTTCGCCACAATTGATATCCTCCTTGGAGTCCTCATGCTGAAACGCTGAAACGCTTGTGTTCCCAGGACCCTGCATCAAACTTAAGCTTCAAGGATCGGCACAATAATACCCATTAATAAAACCACCCTATTGATACTTTATTCGGAGTAATTGTGTGAGGACGCACGGCTTCAGGTAATTTTGCTCAGCCCTTATCGTGCGACGTCACTGTTACAAAGCTGAGCGTTGAGTGGCGGCCCCGGAGTCAGCCTGTCGTACCAGTGTCAATTGTCATCTAGGCCCAGGTCACTACTAGGACTCCGTCTAGGAGAGCGATCAGAAACACAGTCCGTAGACTCCACTCTGATTCGTACCGTTCGAACTTATAATCCATTCTTGATTTGGCCTTTACCTGTCCGGTCGGACCCTGGCTACGCAAGACTCAGTGGATACGGTCCTACTGCTGTACTCCACGACGCACTGGGAACCATAACTAAGTATGAATATAACTGATCACGTCGCCCTTGTGTTATCGACCCAGTGAAACATTTTCATCCACAGTTATCTTCACTGGAAGTCGCGGGAATTCTGCTTCATGATGCAGGAAATCAACTTGGTGTTACAGGACTTGTTTTCGTCGCGAGGGACCGTCCACCAGCTCAAATAGAGTGGTCATTTCAGGTATGCATTTACACAACTTGAAGCAGAGCAACGAATGTTATCTATTTCTTAAAGATTGCAACTGATTGCGGTACCAAAACGTAGTACCTTCCTGTTACTCCATCATACAGGCCATGGCCTGCGATGACCGAGGCCTTGGGACTTCACACAGGTGACGTGTAACACTGCATGGTCTCCCAGAATGTTTTTCTTCGTAAGGCTCGGGCGCAGCGTTGACGCAGTACAAATATGACCTACCTCGTAGCATCGTTAACCCACACAATCTCAGTCAGTCTCATCATTTCCAGAATTATAGTCTTCCTACACCACCATGTTTGTCAAAGCAAACATTATCGCAATCACTCTCGCACTTGCTGTTACCACTCTTGCAGAGAGTGACGCTGTGGATATTACCTATCCTAAGGTTCAGTGTCCAAGTGGTCTCACTGGCATGCGCTGCCAGATCTTGCGTCCAGCCAGCAAGATTAGACTCAGCTTTCTTAGTCACGATACGGATTTCAATAAAGAGACTTTCCAAAGACTTCTCGACCTTGGCGGTGATGTTTGCTTTGAATGCGATCTAACTGACGGGTGGTGGGTCGCATTTTCCACTACCAAGAGCTTCACTTCTGATCAAATCTATAGCCCAACAGCTGTTTGCTGTAAAGGCCAATCCTGTAAGTAACTCTTCTTCGATGTTTCATTGACACCGGTGCTCACTGTTTTGTGATAGTCTTCAAGGGCTTTGGTTGCGCCCCTGCAAACTAATGCTCCTGTTCCTCGTTTATTTCCATTGGATATTAATAGTGGAGATTTGGTTAACCTGTGATTACCGTTGTGGAACATGTAGTTGTCACCTGAATCCCCACACCTGACGTCTTTCTTATCTGGGCTGCTGAGTGTCTGAAGTAAGGCACTAGAAAAGGTCTGAATCTGTGGTAAACAACCATACCCGCTCATTTGCGACCCAAGACAATCATCACGGTTTTGCCACTCTGCTAGAAATCTCTATGCAGCCGTGGCAACGTCACCGCAAGTGATCCCGGTGTCATCGACTCGGCAGTGAAACATTATCGCAGCCATCGAGTCCGATCAACCAAAGTGCCAGTGAGACCCTGAAACTTCAAATAGTTCCCACATCAATCGTGAATTCCCTATGGTCTGTCGAAAAGCAAAGCACTCCACGAAAGCCTACATTTCTTTCTCTACATAACTCTTACAGAATCACCAGAATCCGGATCAATCGACTAAAGTAATCGAAAGTATTCAGAGATGATCTCCTATCACATATGATTATCCTCATGCATCCCACAGCACGGCATGACGAATTGCTCACACCAGGCTCCTCGTCTAACTCGATGGAACCAACACGTATGACTCAAGGGTGACGCGATGTCTTCCTTTATCATGATTCTTTATACAGTACTCACCACTGGCAGAAACGCTTCCTGAGCGCCAGAGCGGTGGACGAAAGGCAACACACATTCTAGATCAGGAATAGTGCATATCGACTCGGAGCCACGCTCGGGTAAAGACGTACATGTCGCGTCAGACGACATGAAATGAGACCGAACATGCAACCGAACTCTGTTGTATTCCGGATCGATCAATCTTCTAATTTCGATGTACATACCGATGCACTTGACGACCATCATCATATTCTTGGACGGGAACCACCGCCTCACTGGCATCCGACAATCATCTAACCAAACATGAATGGATATGTAGCGTCGACGATCTAGCTGATTCGTAATTATCATCGAGGGTCCGTAACTGTACTATGGAGCATTCAAAACTACAAACAAGTCCGAGTCCACGGCTTTTCGTTCTACTGCGATTACGTTTCGTGATTCTGTCCAAGGCATCTCGACATCAAAGGCGAAAGCAAACATGAGAAAGGAAGAACGAGTCCATCACGATCTCATTCTCGACGTCACCCACAAGGCATCTGAAACGGTGGCACGTCGAGCGTTGGAATGACAAATGTCGTTGCAGGGTCAGTAGGCCCCAAAGCGTATAGGGCCAGCCTCGTGTCCCCGCATGCACGCGCGAATTGATCATGATCATAAAAAAGAAGAGAAAGACGCCGGTCCGTGAAACTCACACCAAAAACGTACTCGGCGGGTGTGCCGCGGCGAACGCATCCCATAGCGCGTCCTCCCCCATATCTCCGCCGCGTTCGGTCCCCACGTCGCATACAAATAGCGAGCGCAGGTTGAGCGTCAGTCGACAGCCAATCATGGCTTCCATCGCCGTCGGGAAGCCTTCCGATACCTCTACCCATTGGCTCTGGTGTGCGTGCGTCACTTCAACTTGTTGTACCTAGCGCAAGTATAGGACACGTACCCCGAGATAGCGTTCGAGGAGAACGCTGGTGATGAACGCCAGCACGAGGCTGCTCGTGACAACACGATCAGGACACGTTTCCGTCGGCGATGAAGACGTACGAGATAAAGTATGTCACGTTCCCCATGACGAGTGCGTCTGCGATATAGACGCCATCCAACCGCTTGGCACGGTATCCAGACACCCAATGACTGACACTATACCACAGCGCAAGCAGACAGAGCACGCCGTCGTACACGATGACGGGCAGCCACACGATGTATTGGTGGAAATATGATGGCGTGTCAAGGCTTGTGCAGATGTACAGCCCCGGTTCGATTTCGTTCGTGACTGTCAGAGACAACATCGGGAAAGTGGTTAGCGCAGTTGGACGAGTGACGGACGCGCGGAGACGTACTTATGGAATGTGTGATAAAGAATATCAAGATCGTCGACATGGCTGCAATCTCACACACGTAACCTAAAATCATGATCGCAAGAACGATCCTCGATCCATGGTACAATGCGTACAGCCGTACTTGAAGCATCACTTCAAAAGGTCGGCGATGGATGCAAGGGAACAACAGAACGTAGGACATACGCTGGATCAGGAATAATGCAAGCACGATGAGCATTGCTTGCGTAGAGATGTACACTTTGCCTTGAAGGAGGTGAGAGATCCGGGAGCGAATGCCTCATCGCCTTTTTACTTACAGCTGTGGATGACGGGTCAGCTCAACACATCCATGATGTCGACGCCAGAAAAGGACGCACAACTGTCATCATGATGTTATCAGCATATCGAATTCCAAGGGAGCGTGCAAAGACCGGCATACATTCACACTTTGGGGCTCCCCTCCAAAGAAAGCTAACGACTTAAAGGTTGACGAGCGCCGACGGGAGTAGATAAATATATCCCCACCGATCATATTCAAACTAAAGGCGGCGCACTCAGCTGAGCGGCCCTACACAAACAAAACGCCGTTGACAAACTCACATTGATATTGCATCACCAACGTAGCGGACCTAGTACAACAATATATCCATTCCAAAAATGCACGACATGAAGATTGAGCCAAGACATACGAGTAGGTATGTGATGCTTCCAAACGAACAAGGATGGGTCTACCATCACACACAAGGTCATGGCTACGACAAAGAGGACCGACGGCTGTGTGCTTACCCAGATATGATCGACCTTGTGATCGAAAGCGTCAGTCTACATGGGCGGAGAACGGTACCGAGTTCAGATTCTCACCTCTCGATCGAGCGAAATGACTGGGGGACCCAATCAGCTAACCGTTTCAGGACTCGGACACAGAACGCTGACCATGGTCGTACAACACAACAACTGCGCCCGCCGCTGTGAAACGTGTTTTCCTCGTGACAAAGCTGCCAAAAGTAGCAGAAGAAGAGGCTGACTTTGACATGTCCGGATGATGTGGACCACATTTGCAGCCTGGATATAGTCCGCCGCGGAGACAACCGCCATAGGAGAGGAATGTGATGATCGACTCGGGGCGAGACAAGAAATGACCGTTTCTGTTACGATCTGGAATTTATACCCTTCTCAAGCGCGATTGTAACCATGATGCGTGTCGAGAAGAACGAATAAAAATTACGGACATACGTTCCTTTGGTCGCCACATTCACCCAAAGTAGAGATCCGAAAGAATATGGCACCTCAGTATGCCTGAGAAACCTAGTATCTTCCGTGAGCTCAGGCCTCAGATCAGGCTGAATTGGACCAGAAACTAGTGATTGTGTTCTGAATCTTACCTTTTATGTTAGCGTACCTGCTTCTTCCAAGTCTCACGCATCAACGTGTCCTCGCTGTCAGGCAAATTGCCACTAGATCACAGATAAGCAGCCCAATCTGAGAAAGGTATCAGAATCCACTCGTCACACTTTCCGAATGGCTTGTCTGATTTTTACGTGTCACTATCGTTCCGAACAAACAGAAAGTCATACCATGCGTACTTCCGCACGAAGTCGTGGTCGTTAAAAAGCTGAAACATTCGTCGAGTACCAACAGATGAGTCATCCTACGATAAGGTCGGATATTGTCGCATTTTCCCGTAACGCGATCACCTCGGATTCCGTCGCTCGATACTGTATTCGCTCCATACATATGCCGTCAGAATGATTCTAACCTGCCTATCATCTTGATGTTCGCATACCCATGTTGATCACGTTTCGTGAACAATCTTCCACTTCCTCACCACGGGCATCTTCACCGTTTTTTTTCAGTTTCTCACCAGGGATGTCGTTCATCCTTCCGGTTGGGAAAGCACTGGCTCAAAAGATACATCGCGCGTGAAGCAATCTGGTTTCATGCAATGATCACAATCATAGTGACATATAAGACACATGTCGTGCACGCATACGCAATGTAACGGGACCAGCTATACATAAGAGGAAGAATAGGCCCGGGAGATGGGTTTCACCGGTTCTGAAGAAAGAGGATGAATGAGCCAGGAGGCAAAACGAGGCAAAGGCGTGAGTGCGGAGAAGGATGTCACACCTTGACGAAACCAATTGCAGCCGATTTTTCACGGAAGCACTGACGGCAGAGATCGAGGCCGTATTTTCGGATGAGACCTGCTTGGTGTGCGCAGAGGCGGCTGCAAGTATGAACACCCGTCGCGGTGCGTATGCCATACAATGAGGCGAGGTTGTCAACGTGGGTAACGATACCAACAATATCAAGCACATTCACAATCAGAGATGTTGAACTGGCGACAAACAAAGACAGAGACACTACTCACCACTGACGACTGCCCTTACCATACTTGCGGGGACGAGAGAACCACACAGCGTCGTGCGTCATCTTTTAGAATATTCTTTCTTGAGATGTCTTTGTATATGAGTGTATTCGAACTTGGCGAAGATGGGACTCACCTTGCAACGTCGAGGGGAAATACAAAGTCGATGAGGACGACATGTCCACTTTGGGAAAGAACTGTACAGGTGGCTGAAATAAAGTTCAAGCTGTTCGGGAAATGCCGTTTGTACCTCGGTTGTACTCCAAGATCAGAATTCGATTGCTACTGAGTTACAGTAATACAGAATCGGCAGATACTACGAACACGAATCAACACATCATACATAGCCCATAATACTTGAACACACAATGACTACGAGCCAAAACTATCAATACATTCACCGAATTCAAGCCCATTCCAAAGAGTCCGAGCTCGCAGAACATGATCAAATAAGCCAACGCGAAAACGAGAACGCAAACTAGGCGATACCTTGTCGTTATCAATGCTTCTCCAAATCACTCACATATCTGCCCACACTATACCCCGCACTGTCCCCGCTGTACACGCCGATATAATCAATATTATCCCCTCTCTTCATGTCCAACTCCTCGTCCGATATCCGTGGATCTGGGTTCACGACCGACAATCTCGCTTTCGACGGTCCAGACGAAGGTGACACAGATCCCGCCACGGGTTTCCGCGGCATCAACGGACTCGTATCCGCAGGTCCATGCTCGTACCCACTCGGGGAACGCATCTGTTGTCTTCGGAACGCAGCGGCTGAGATCGTCCGTGGGCCCCCAGTTGGACTCGGAGTCCCACCAACGCTGTTCAACGACGACGTGGAATAAGCCATAGAAGGAGACGAGAATGGTGGCGCTGGGCGAGGATATTCGGCAGGCGGAGCGCGGAGTATGGGGGATATTGACCCGGGCGTCTCGCCCGAGGCGGAATACCCCCGGACGTGTCGCGTCTCCATCATCGATGTATCTCGATTCGCAAATGGTGGATTGGGAGGAGGTAAAATTGGAGATGACGGGACGGAGCTGTAAGGTGTTCTACCTGAGGGTGAAGGGGGGACAGCAAAATAACTCTGAGACGACGGTACTGTTCGGTGCCCCGGGGGTGGTGAACCCTTTGGCGTGGCATACGCGCTCGAGGACGGTGCCGCCGCACTAAATGCCAACGCGTCCAACTCGCGCGAGACTTCCCGCGCTGCGGCCGCATTGCGCGCCCGATCGTCCGCTGATTCGTCTGTCCGCATATCATCATAGTCTTCTTGGCCCAACCCAGTACTCTGGTGTTCGTGCGTTGGGCGGGCCACGTCTTCAGCGATAGCTGGGGGTGGGACGCGGGATATTCGCCTTTGACTCCCTGCGCGTGAAATTGTTGCGCCATCGCCCGTGTTGGGTGTCGCATCCATCGACACAGTTCTTTGAATAGGCGTCGAAACGTTCTCGTCCTGCTCTGGGGTGATTGTGTTGGCACTTGCCTCTCCGCCTTGCTCCGAGAAAGATGTGTCTTCGACGCGATGCTTACCGTCCCTACCGACCACTTCTTCTTCCTCCAGCGACTGCCTATCATGGTCGTAAGCTAAGTCGTCCTCCTCTTCCCCATCCCGTTCCGAGGAAGAAGTAGGTCGCTGTGAAGGCACACGCGCGCTCGACGATGCCGGACGATCAGAATGAGCACCATCCTCACCCTGACCCATTCTATCATCCCAAGCCCTAATCGCAGCCGGTGCCGCACCCGGAGGGAGGGTCGGAGGTGATGTGCTCCGTCGTGTCGCTCTTCTGGGCATTCGTTCCCCTTCCTGGCTGAGCGGAGGCGAACATACATATCCGTTTGACACGGGTGCGTGCGGTTCACTCTGAGCGGATCGCCCCACGGTTCCAGCGATAAGTTCATATTTTGGTACAGGTTCGTCGGGGACGTGGTGTCCAAGTGAAGTAGCCTCGTCAAGGGTAAAGCCACGTTGAGACTGAGAGAGGGCGTCGGCAATGGACGCCATCAGTGATTGATTGTCCTCAGTCTGTGGCACCCCACCGTCATGTGGCGCGGAAAGCGGAACAGGTCGTGTGGGACCCAGAGATGACGACGCCAAGGGGTGTTCACGCTCTCTGTGCGTATTCGCAGGTAGAGAGGAAAACTGAGGGGGAGCGTGCCCTGTTACCCCGAGTTCGTCGGCCGAAACACGCCTGTTCTGTAATATAATGCATGGGTCAGTTGTGCATACTCAACGTGTGTTACATGAGGGCAGAATATATGAACACCAGCCTCCAGGCAACAGCAAGGCAGCATAGATACGGGACATACCACAGGTGGTGGACCGGGAGGTGGGTTATATGCACCCAAAGTGAGTTCACTGCCCAATGAAGGAGTGGGAAGAAAGGGAGATTCAGCGGTATCATCTTGAGCGGTTGAATGAAAAGGCTGAGATGCGAGGGCAGAAGTGGGGGTGCGTCCAGAAGGATTACCAGAAAAGGAGACCTGCGACACCGCACGTTCTACCTCGGTAACAAGGTTACTTACACGACCATGCGCATTATAATACGCACGGGGAAGACCAGGTTGTGTGCCATCCTCGGGAATGAACTGCGTGGTAAGAGGAAGGGACGAGCTCAGGTAT
Source organism: Chiua virens (assembly GCA_019787685.1). Lineage (NCBI taxonomy): Eukaryota > Fungi > Basidiomycota > Agaricomycetes > Boletales > Boletaceae > Chiua > Chiua virens. Next base: position 50,804 of record JAHNUO010000057.1, read on the forward strand.
ATGCGTTTACAAGATGTGTCGACTTGCCTGTATCACCTGTCTACCGACTTCGCCTACAATCTAAGATATTGCGCTGAGGAAAGCAGATAGGAAGCAAGAAAAGACAGACGCACCAAGCCCTTTTCGCAACACTCGACGAGACCACCAAACTTGAAGCCCATCCAGTCTTTTGCACACTTGCGCTTATAATCGCCCAATTCGGCCTCCTCTCGAACGATTTCCCCATCCATGGCCCGCATTTCGTCGCGTAACTTGTTGAGAGTGTCTGTTTGCACACCGAGGTTCTTGTGTTCGGGGCTCATCTTATGGAGCTTCTTTTCGGCAGCCTCGGCGGATGCGCCGACACGGCGACGGCGACGACGGAGGTCATCGAGCGCTTCTTCGCGGGTTCGGACGGATTTCATGTTGTCCCGAACACTGTGGTGGAGAGACGAGTAGGTCGAGATAGCTGCTGCAAAGTGGGATATGATCTTCGACGACGCAGTGAGAACGTCCTGCGAGACAAAAAATCAGACGGTTTCCCCGTATACCGTTCAAGGCATTGACATACACCAAGATCATCCCCTTCGCCTTGACCCCATGCTCGGAGCGCGTCCCCAGCCTTGAGAAGATCTACCCTTAGCTTTTGTAACCTGGAAAGCAACGTCAATGGTAGGCAAGAACACGCGGTTCGACGCACGACGTGAGGACTGTCTTTTCAGCGGTAATAAGGTCTTGTAGAGGTCGGAGGTCGGAATTGCCTGCGAGTGCAGGTAAGGTGGTATTGTGGGCGATCTTGGTAGCGGCAGACTTGAACATGGTTATCGTCCACAAAGAGACTGGCTAAGGAGCGGAGTCGTTTTGTCGTGTGCATTCCGCAGCGAGCTTCTGTCTGCACAGCATTGTCACGGAATGAATAGGAGAAGTCACGGTCAGTGTTTCACCAGCCTGAGGTTTGCAAGATCACAGTGCCTGGCATTGCCATCCAGTATTGCCCAGCAAGACCCAGACATGTAAAGGTAAAATCCTGCGATTTCGAAGGAACTGCGCGACATAGCTGGTCCTTTTATACTTTGCCGAGGCGTGCTTTTCACAACCACGTCACTACACTCTGCGAGTGTCCCAAATGGCCGTAGTAGCAGCCTGACTACATAGCCTCTCACTGTGTCATAAAGCGCTGTTCGACTTGCAGAAGCCTTAAAGAATATTCGACCCGGAAACACCCTCAGCAGTTTCATTGAAGATGCGCTCGAATCGCCGGAAAACTAGTATGCTATTGGTACCTACTCCCACATTTCATGAAGCCGCCATGATCCAGACACAGCACAAGTGCACACATGAAGCAGGTGGCCTTTGCCGATGACCAGTCACATCTCATGGTGAGATGAAGCGCCTATGTCAATGAAATTCGATAAGACCGATTTTGGCATCCTTGTGGCTCTGCGAGGAACTAGCGAGTCCTGGTCCCTTACCATCTAAATCATCATGTTCCCCTGCTAACTCCATCAAGTATGTATGGGTGCCAAACGGTCGTAGCTAATCCAGATGAGGCGATGCAATGAGAGAGTTTTGTCTCCGGCATTTCCGAGGTTTTAGGATCCCCCGTTATTTTGACAACTCGAGCGACTCACTACCATTTCTCAAGTGCACATTATAAATCTCCTTCGAAGGGTCGTCTATCGGAAGGTACACTACGAAATTCGAATCGATCTTGTTCCTAGCTTACATACAGTATATGCCAGAGTTCCCTACTTTGACCACTTCGCCGTCATAACGTTTCCCTACTTGTTTCGCTCAGCATGAGTCATAACTGCGCCCAGAAAGCGCTGACGTTTTAAGCTCGTCGAGGTCAGTCACATAACGCTTCGGCAGTCTCGTTCTTATTCCTCTGAATCGACTCCGAACTTGTGCATTTCGCTTCAAGTTCCCGATCACAGCCGACATTCTGTTCTCAGCGGGATCCTACTCGCCAAGGCCGATTGAGATATACACAACGAAATAAAGAGACCCCACAAAGACCACAGGGTTGCTGCCAATGACATGATACAACTCCGCGACGTGTGCCCCTGCCTAGTGGACTTGGCCAGGGGATATCTGTAAGTACTTCCTCTTTATCCCGCCAAGTTGTCGTGATGGCGCAGATTGTACGGGTAGGCTATATCCAGAAACGATCTTGGATGGAGGGGGAAAAAACGTAAAGCAAGACGTGCAGAAATACCTCGCATGATGATCTTGATGATGATGGCAGCGGCGTGATCTTCTAGTCTAGAGTCGAAATAGATTAAGGTCAATCCGAACAAGATACCCCAGCTAACCCTACAATTGCTCTCAGTGAGTCATTATTCACCTATATTGTTTATTGCCTCAGGTTCCACACCTAATGCCCTGAGGGCCTGAATTGATGTGGTCAACACAGGGGCGTATGACAATGAGAATTTGTTGAGATGCTATGCATCCGAGGAACATTCGATGAATAATTATACCAAACTTACTTGGTGGCGCTCAGTCGATCGATTCCCCACGGCTATATCAGCAATCATGCATTGATGCGCAACAAAGTATGTAAGTCATTGTCGCCCACCGGCCGCCCTGGAGCCGAATTGTGACGAAGTCCAAGCTATATAAGCGATCCGCGATATCGCCCGCCCGATGCTTGCCCCTTTTCGTAGCACTCATTAACCCGACATGGGTGACATCGCAGCAGATTATCTGCAAGCTGCCTTTGTTGTTCAGGTTACGCGGGCTTGTCAAGGTCGGTCTCCCTTTTGCTATCGTTTGAGCCTTCGTCACCAATCACTTCACAGCGGCTACTTCTACTGTCATATTGTATGATCATGGCGAGTTCTGGGTGCACTCTGTGATCTTGGTGCTGTACTAAGTTTGCACTTAGCTATCACGTTTGATCGAGAGGTATGGGTTTGCGCCGTTAAGCATCTCTTTGGGCTGACAGACTGATCTAATAGGTTGATGATATCTGGGTCAGTATTTAGCTGGTAATCTGATTCGATGACATCACAACTTCGCTTGCAATAGACTCACCCCCATTCCTTCGGATCCATAACTTATATCCTCGTATGCCGCATCAGCCCTCTTATCCCTTAAGGGAGGTTAAATGTCACGTTCTAGATTCGCTATATCGGTGACGGACTCGCCATGTGAGCATTTTACGACCTTTGTCGTGACAACGCTCAATGTACCGGGTTTAGCCTGAGCATTTTTTGTAAGGATTGTTTATCCGCTACCAAGGCATCCACTGAGGGGTTAAATAGCTTTCCTCGGTGGCAAGAGTATTCACACTCAAAAAGTATGTAGATTTTTCCGTACTCTTGGATGTCGTTTGTTGATTACATGACAGTTGTGCGTCTCTCCGAGTCTGTTGTTATTAGCGGAAACCAATCCATGGATATTCGAAATGACCAATTACTCACAGTTGTGAGTAGATACCGACCTTGTATTTCATCCGTCTCATCCCTTCCAAGGTGAAGCATACTATTTCCTTCAATCCTGGCTAGGTATTCTACTAGTGCTTCTGACCCAGCGTGCGTCTTAAGAAATCCTTGGGTACTATCGGCGGTTGACTCTCTTTCCAGTGATGCTTCAGGCTCGTGTATATGCATTGTACCGGGCGTCGAGGGCCATTCTCACTTTCATGGTCTTTGGTTATCTGTGTGAAATTGCAGCCGTCGCGGGTGTCCTCAGTTTCGTTGACAAGGATTCGCAAAGTACGTGTGCACTGCGTCTTCTTCGGCCCTTGACATTTACGGATCCATGAACAACGCAGTCACCAACGAGCTTTTTTCGGGGCTGTATATTTGTTCCGATGTACAAGGCCCATCATTCTACCAACTGTACATCTTCTGGCTGCCCTTTATCATATTCGACAGCATTCTCTGCTTGCTGGCCTTGTGGCATGGGGTCAGCCATTACATGGCATACCACGCGAAACGGATCGATGGGCGTAATCTTGCAAGCGTCCTCATCAAAGGCAATACAGGTTACTTCATTTGGTACGGCATCAGCGTTACGTCTGCCTTGATCACAACGCTGACGTGGCATGAACCATTGCCTCGTGTCCCCTGTATCACTCCATCTTTATGTAAACGGCAGTATAATATTGACGGCCGTCGTCAATATCTTCCTAGGTCAAATCTTGGGGGTACTTGTTTTTCACACTTTCCAGACAAACTGTCAGCTGACTCAAAGTACCCTGTGCGATTGTAGCATCTATGGCTACAGATCTCAGACGCATTTCCGGCACCAATGCAAGTGGTGATCGGATGTCGATTGATTCTCAACCTCAAATCATCTCTTGCCAAAGATGTTGAAAACAAAGTGCAAAGTCAGGTTCAGAGTGACGCCCCGCAGTGGCTGCCCCTTGTACCACTGAGTCCACGCACGGTGCACTCCGAGTCAGTGTAAGTTATTGTATATGTATATTTATCACGCGACACCTTGTTGTACCAGTCAGTACGACCATTGATACCGATGGAGCCACGCATGGTTTTTGACGCATAGACGAATGCTAGAGTTTGAGTGGTGCATGGGTGGCAGGACAGTGCTTGGAAACGGACTGCGGATAGTACGTATGTGGAGACACGACAGCGCGCCGGCGGACAGATCGCTCGAAACCGATACGCCCCTGTCCCTAATTACGTCCAGGCCCCGGGAATGTCAAAGTAATGTTACACATCCACAGGCGAGAACGCGAACGAACCGGTGGCTGCGAGCGCGAAGTTCTTCGCCTAATATGTACTGCCAGGAGTCTTTACAGACCGTCAATTGTCCGACCATTGAGTATGGTCTTCACCTTCTTTGTGTTTTGACTTGCCTCAATCGACAGAGGAAGCGGATTCAGGTTACAGTAGTCGCACAAAGTATTCATATTGATCCGTTCCATTAGGATCAAATGATTAGATCCCAGTGAATGAATTGTGGAAGTTAGTCCGAAGAAGCCTGGGAACTGAATTTCCTGAACGATCTCTCACACAGCCACTAGTAAAATTATGGGTAGATATCTTGGCCGTGGCAAATCCACTAGTTCACCCTCCGTCACTTTTTGTAGAGTCAAATACGAAAAACTCTCTGCGAAAAGAACTCACCTTATTACAAATTGCACTCCATTGATAGTCGCTGTTCACAAATCCCCCACTAAATCTGATCTTCCGACCAAGTTGCCGTGCTTCAGCGGTAGCAGGAATTATTGATAGGTATGTATAACACAGCTAAAACCTATTCGATCACTTTGCATGTCGACGACTCGTCGTCCAATCTATTTGACCACTGGGGTCCGACGCGCCGTGGCAATGGAGTCACTCAACGAAGCCCAAGACAACGCAAACGGCAACTTCCACTTGTACTTAGATCCAGGTTGAAATCGAAGTCGAGACGTTCTGAAAGAGAGACCTGAAGAGGTGGAGCTTCTGACTCGCAACGCAGGTTCCAACAGGTACTCTGCACAAACGATAGACTTGTGTGAAGAAATGCGGGTACCTCCTGAGCCACGATCAACGATAACGACCAGTTTCTAGGGTGAAAGGTCCATGGTACACCCTCATCTTTCATACTTTCTGTCTCTTGACATCGACGTCGTGGACTTTCGCATATTATGAGGCGACTGACATAAATGACACCACCGCACTCACGAGAGCGTTCTCTCACTAAGACTCACCCTTCAAAGACCCACGCGGTACTGGTCTACATACGCTCGCCGAGGTCCTGAGACTTTCTCTTCACAGTGAATCATATCTGTTGTCCTTGCGGTTCTATGTAATATTAACTGGTGAGCCGCCATATTGACAGCATTCTATAACAGATCTAGATTCTAGCATTGACAAAGCGTCCATTACAATACAGGTCCGTAAGGTCGCAAAACATTAACGAGTCCAAGTGCTCATATGACGTCCACAGGTAAGATTGTAAAGTGCCAACACTGTGACTAGGGCTTGTGTGCGCAGCGCTGAAACGTGTTCCTCCGGGGATTTAGAATCCAACTTTGTCGAAAAGGCGGGTCAAAGAGAGGAACCAGCTGTCGTGTTCATCAGAGACTCAGTGGTGTCTGCATTGATTGTCAAATCCAAGTCCACCGTCGTCAGGATCTGTGTGGCTCGAGGAGGCGTCGGCGTGTTAGAGACCTCGTCGTCTTCGCCACTGGAACGCCTTGACGGTGACGTGATCGCTTTTTCAGGGGAACGGGAATGCCAGAAAACTCGATAGATGTAGGTAACGACGACGGCCAAGTTGCAGAAAACCATGAATCCAGCGACCTAGGGAAACCTTTCTCACTTATTCACGAGAGAGCAAAAAAGCTAAATCGTACCTCCATGTCGCCCATTATCTCTTGGATCCCGCTCTGACCACCAACCAGCTGACAAATAGAATGTGCCACTGACAACGTGCACAGAAACCTGCTGACTGAGAATAGCCACAAGATCATTCTGTGTTGTGTTGACGGGAGCTTGACTCTCCAAAGAAGCTTGAATGAAAACGCGAGTGTCGTCATGTCTGCGACAAAACTAGCTAGCGCGAAATCAGATTGGTAGCTTGTGAAAGCACATGTTGAATGAAATACGTACTCGTGATTTCAAAAACGACTACAAACAGTGGTATGACGCAACTTGCCCTCGTACTCGCGGAGAGAGCGCTTGCCTTTGGGTTGGCAAGGCAGCACCGAATTTGTAAACTGAGGGCGACTACCCAGACGACAAAGAAGCAGGCTGAGACTGCGAGCATAATGCGACGTAAATGAGTCCACAGGGTGATCCTTATGATCGAGAATATTAGACTCATGCGCACAGACCTAGTGACGAAGAGTTGATCATTGAATCCGGATGAATTGCTCCAGAATTGAACGCACGAACCATACAATACATGTGAACATGTATATTTCAATTCTTCCAACGATGATACGTAACCCATACTGTTCTGTGCCTAGATTGTCAGCAATTGGTGTTTACTTCGGGGTTGACAAGACTGGAAACGCTTACTCGAGTCGGATGTGATAAGCGCGCAAAGCATGGACGTTACCGTGCAAAACATTGCAACTGCTGCCCACATGTCCTCCCACCAAAATTGTCGCATCTTCCACCGGAGTCCCAGCCGAAAAAGCGCAAGCAAAACTGCCAGACCTTTAATGACGTTGAACGCAACTGAGAATTGTCAACGACATGGTTCAATCCAAACCAGGAGAGCGCCGTCGCCGTCAGAGGGAGACTTACTTCCGACTGCTATAAAATTGATCGACATGGTTGATACCCAGATAATTTTCTGTTTGCCGAGGGGCGTTCATCAGTCCCAAAGTTCCAGCCTGAGGAAGTTAAGGTCGATGATCAGTATGGCTGTGATTTGGAAATTCGATTACGCACTGCTGACCACTGCGATGACCTGTCAGCGGATATAGGTTATTCCGATATTAGTATACTTATTTCGTCGGGTCCTGGCCATTGACAAGTCAGAATTTCCCGGAGGAGAGGTCCGCATCAAAGTTAGTTATTTGCGCCCCAAGTTGGAGGATTCCAAAGCACGAGTATTCGAGTAGTAATATGGCTGCAGAATTGTCGATATGACAATCGGCATGGCTCTCCTCGAGTCTTTCGACTCTTCAAGTTTTCATGCTAATTACATACATAACCGACTCGGACGCACTTCTACTTGGAAAAACGCGGTACTCCAACGCCGTGCGTGAAAAATGATTAATCCATGTCACATGAGGTCATGAGCGCTCAGCGCTCAGAGAGCTTCTTCGAGCGAGCTGAAGCCTGGACGAGACTCGGAATCTTGACTCCAGGGTTATCACGCCAATGGTGAGTTGTAAACAGTGTCAATGTCATCTATACTTATATCCATGACCACCAGCACCCCTTGGGTAGGTAGTACAGTGGAGGCTAATCATCCATCCTGGCGTTGAGTCAACATATGGTTCCCCTAATGAGCCGTTCGCTTCGCGTTTACCGCATTGTTACCTTCATGTAATGATGTGGCACACATATCATGATGCCACACCTTTAAGCCGTCTGGACACTTGGACGGCCTTAATTGGCTCTCGTCCTTTGAACTTTGAAGCACTCCTTGAACGCGGTGTGAATAGATTTCATGCTGAAGGGCTGCAAGCAAAAACCGAAATCATAGGAGTACATACTAGTATCGCACTACCTGCCGCGTCTCGCGTCTCCATCCAGTTTCAATGCAATCCACGAGTTCCTGAGATTCGAAAATTGTCCAATGGTTTCCCGGCAAGTCAAGGACGGTGGCACGTGGGAATACTTGGCGTACACCAAGGTCATTGTTACGCCATAGCGCTCGCTCGGCACCATCGACAGAGAGTATGATACCCTCAGATGCGATGACCAACGTTACTGGAGCGCGAACAGGTTTCAGCCAAGCGATCAACAAGTCGCGTGCCACTGAGGGACAAAATGGTTGTTCCGAGGGGAACAAATCAAACAAAAACTCGTATGCAATGGTAATGATCTGCTTGAAGGTGCCTATGCACCGTTGCATGGACAACGAAGCAGGGCCGTCGTTGACAGCCATCTTGTAGTCTTCCACCGCCTCGGAGAAATAGGATGCTTGATCGTACATGGGAATCAGATCGTTCAGGATGCGGCGTACGACGTGTGGTGTCGCAGAGCGACGTTGAATCGACTCATCGTTGATGATCATCTTGTCAGTGACGAACAAGAGTGGAAAATGGTCTAGGACAATGAGCTGTACCACGTCGTCACCATTTGTTTCCAATAGTTTGACGATAGCAAACAAGATGATGGAGGTCCCAGAGTATCCCCCGAGACGATATGGACCACGTGGCTGGTGAGCCTTTATTTCGTTGTAATACCACCGTGAGATGGTGTCGATGGAATTGAACGGTGCTCCAGAGGAGACCCTCAGTGCCCAGAAAGCCGTTGTGAACATGCGGACGAACGGGATGAAGACGTCTATCTCTCCCCATCCGCCATGTAAAAGGATGAACGGCGGGTCATCCTTGTCCACAAACTTCACCAATACACGGTCACCCCTTTGAATCGTCTCCAGCGTCCATTGCTCGTCTTCCCCCGTCTCGTACTCAAGGGTGGAGAGTGGCCCACGGGAAAGTTTCCCTTCAAGATCGGCTAGTGTGCTTTCCCCAAGCAACTGGATAGATGATACGGTGACATACGGCCGGAGAGCAACAGATAGTTGACCGGCCGAAAGGGAGTCCAAACCATATGATGTCAACGGGACACCGGGCAACAATTCTGCAACGTCGAGGCCAAGACAGCGAGACACGATGCGACACAGAGCATTGACGGGATCTCCCTCTACACTCTTTGCAAGGCTGCGGCGTTCGCGCACAAGATGGCCATACAAATGAGAGAACCCCATGTGATGCTGCACTTGATCCCAATCGAAGTTAGGAATATACACATCGAACGATCCGTCCTTGAGTTTATGAAGGCCGTCTTCGATATAGTCACAAAGCTCTACGTGCAGAAGTGCATTCAGCAGTCATTCGGATGTGTGGACCGAACATGGACTTACCTCTCGCGGTGAATGCCCATGGAATCAGATGCTTGAAGTGATCGACATGGCGGGAAGAGCTGAGCTTCTTCCCAGTGATTGATGCAGTATCGATTATGGCGGGTGCAACGATGGCGAACGCGTTTGCGTACTTGCGCATCTCACCTTCTAGCGCCGTATTAGCGCTGTAAACGATCGATCAGAACACATTAGGGATGAGTGGTGGATGTATACCTTGCGTAATTGGTCTGACCGATGTTTCCGAAAGTCGAAACAGACGAAAATGCAATGACAAAGTCGAGTTCTTGGAGTGGAAGACATTGTTCTAGTGCTCTGAAAGCATGGATCTTTGGTACGTGACATGCGGTAAAATTTGCCTCCGTCTGATCAAAGAAACTCGCATCAGAAAGAACTGCAGCAAGGAGCATGCAGCCAGCTATTCTGTGAGATATTCCTGAAAAGACATCTAGGAGCGCATCCTTCGAGGAGGCATCCGTAGCGTGTAAGGTCAGCGTGAGATCGGGTCTGGATTCCAAGTAGTGAAGCATCCGCGTCGCAAGTTTGTCCCCAGCCTGTCTCAGCGAATCTCGCCCAGAACGAGAAGTTAGGACTAGATGACGAGCACCTCTCTAGTGAATGCATTAGTCACAGAGACAAAAGTTTTATTTTACACTTACATCGTACATCCATACAGATATATGCAAACCCAAGCTCCCTACGCCGCCGAGGAGTACATAAACCTCGTCGGGTTTAAAGAGCATGTCTGGAATGGCTGGTTGCGGGTACGAACTCAAAGAAGGCCGTGTCAGTATGGGTCCTGCAATCTCCCATTCTATAGTCGCCACATTATCCACCGAGAATCGGAGTATCTCTGAAACTAGTTGAGGCTCGTACAGAATGCATCGCCTTGCGTCATGGCATTCGTTCCAGTAAATGTACCGAGCAGGGCCCGGAGCAACTGTGGAAAGGATGGAATCTTCCTTTGGGCGATGGGAAACCAGGACATCATCTGCAGTCAATCGGAGCTTCAAAACATCGACCGGGGAGGCAGTCGATAGAAGACGATGGGGTGATACTCCACACATAGTGAACGCTTGAAACATCATTTTTCCGCGATCCAATTCCGCGCCTTCCAGGATCACGCGGTACGGAAAGTCACTCGCTCCGGCGCTGAGATAACGCGAGCCGAGGATAGACCCAGCGATCAAGCAGGCCGGCAAGACCTCGCACAAAAGCTCCAGGTTTACATTATTGCATCCGAGCTGATGGATCGCGGTTTTATGCACCACGACTCTTGTAGCTGCGGCATTGGCGTCCTCAATGTATGCGACGGTGGCCACCAAGCTTGCTCCTGGGTCCTTTTCCTCAGGACATTCAGCATTCATGACGCAACCAATTACGCCATGTAAGCCGCCAGCGAATGGTTTGCTGATTAGGACTGAGATTTCTACGTGATTCGGAGAGGGAAGACACGCCGTCGCCGGCGAGTACATAGAGTAGGATATTGAAGAGGGCCCTGGAAGCTCGACAATCCGGGGGACTAATACCTCCAACCCCGCCGTGACGACGAGCTCCGGTTCGATCCCAGCGATGCCAGATAGTTGCTGAACCACTCTAACTTGTTCTTCTTCGGGACCTGCTTGCATAAACGTGATCTGAGTGATGTCCCAAAGTGGGAATTCGCATCTGAGGGACTTTATCAAGCCACGAGCCCCATCAGAATCCGATCCCAGGAACGTAATAATCCAAAGCTCGGCCGTGCGGTTGATGTCTAGGTTTCGGAGTGCATCTTGGATGTCTATTTCAAAAAACAGCGAGTAACGCAGAATTCGCATTTGATGTGGGCGTACGCGATCGATTCTTGAAAGAGAAAGGCAAGGCATCTGGCTCAAAACAACTTCGAGAAGTCTCTCCTTCAAAGAACACCTGAGGATGACGGATCGGATGTTCGGAAGAAAACGGCTGTAGGGAGGGTCTACAGGGCTGGAGGACTCTTGGATTGACGTACTGGCGTCTTGCACGAGCACGAGTGCACCGCCGGGAAGGAGGAGGGTGTATAGTTTTTCTATTTGGGAGTGGTGGAGATGCGCTCTAGAGAATGGGTTAAACGCCACGAGGTCAAATCCCAAGCTTCTTCCGAGGCCTTTGCCAACGAGTTCCACGAGGTTTCGGTGGGAAATCGGTCGGAAAGATGGGGGTAAAGTGTCTGTCGGTGGTGTTGCTGCAGCCGTACTGTAGAATACCTGTAACGAAATACCGCGGTTCTTGATTCTGGACAATGATCGGAGCAAGAATTCGTGTTCTAAGGAGACATGAAATATCCGGATTGGAAACGTTCGAAGACCACTGACCATCATCGATCACAAGAGCCCGGATGACCCTTTTCCCACATATCTCAGTCGCATGATTGACGACAGCCAGGCATAGGCGAGTAAGACACTACGACTGCGTTGAGTGTCTTATAATGAATCGGAATGGACTACGTCTCACGTGTTCGTAGTGCACAAGATTCAAGTCCCCGTAAAGAGGTTCTACCTGCGGGTCACATGGGGCACGTGAATTAACATTTGCTGAAGGTTGGAGGCCACATGTCTCATTGCTTCGGTTGAAGAAGGTTGCTTGCTCAGTGGTCCGGAGCGTAGAGAAATCGATTGGGGATGGTATTCCGAAAGACTGATGGATTACTCCGTACCTTGAGCTCACACCCTTCACGGGTACAAGTAAATGTCGCTGCACGGTGAATCTATTCAACGAGCATATCCATTTACCATCTGGTGTCATTATGTTCAAATCGCTGACAATGCTATCTGAGAGAGCGGTTGAATCCTCATTCGATATTCATGAGCTACAAGACTATAGGACTCACCAGGTAGCCACCGTATTATCGTCGCATGAACACACAGACTCTCGAAAGCGTGATGCGCACGGTCTCCATCGAACAGCTCAATGCTTTCCAAATGTGAAGGTAGGTAATATGCATTCGGATCAGCATCCAAAGTATAGGAAACGTGGACCAGCACGTGAAAGCAGGCATCGAGGACCGCCGGGTGAATGATATATTGCCCTGATCTGTCAAGTCAATAGGCTGAGGATATGTTGGTACTGATGATCGTGGAAAGGGGTGGCAAACCTTGGTAAATCCTCCGAGTTTCCTCTGACCTCGACCACAGCTTCATTGTTGCCAACATAGACTCGCCTAACCCTGCGGAAATAGGGTCCATACTGAGCAAAGTACTGCAAATCTGCATAAAAGTCTATCATCCTCATCAGCAGAGGTTAAAACAAGTGGGAGGAGAGCCAACCCACTCTCCGACGATGTGTCTAGGAGCTGGCATCGTTGAATCACTTCATTGATATTTGTCACTGCATGGGGCAAGCAGGGGTCCGTACTCATGAACCCATTTACATGCGTATGTTTATGATCGGTAGTGACCTAGAGCGGTAATGGGAACGTTTCAGAACACGATATTGGAGCTCCATACCTCAACTTTGCTCGAAGGTGCCACAGACCGCTGCGACTCCACGGACCATTGATGTCCATCAATCCTTAGATCGACGGGTATTGGGTCCTCGGCCGCAAGCGAAAGAATATTGACAAAGTTCACATTCCATAAGGTTCGCGCGCCAGCTTCAAATACCTGTGGAGAGTCGAGATCTGCCTCATCATACTGTACGTTTCAGGACCCACCATCTCCAGAAACCCTGCGGCTGCCATTATTGGCTCTTTGTTGATGATGTGTTGAGCCAGCTCCGGGTGAGTATTTGCGTTCAAGCGGAGGGCAGGAAAGTTGAGGGGTCCAAGTCGCGTTCCAAATTGCTTTTGGAGGACGCGAGAGTATCTGGGAAGGTACGGAACAAATTTCTTGGAAAATGGGTACGGTGGAATATTTATGTTGCGACCCGTCCGAATAATTCCGTTCAGTTCATTAAAGTCGACGGAGAACCCCAGGACAGCGAGCCGACCAAGCGCAGCCAAGATCACAACGTGTTCGCCGGATTCGGTTGGAATCTTCTCCCTGCGCATCGGACAGAGCACGGAAGAGGCTTGCGCACCCATTTCTTGGATATAGGTCGATAATTGAGGGTGGGGACTTATTTCTACGAACGTCGCCGAAGGATGGTCCCGCAGGACATTACCAATTGTTTGTGAAAACAACACAGGATTCCTCGTATTCCTCCAAAAATATTCCACAGTGAACGCCTCGCAAAAACCACCAGTGCATGTAGAGTATGTGGTCACCTTCGGAGAACGCGGCCATGAGTCTGGTGCGAATACTTCCAAGATACCGCTTTCGAGTCGATCCTGACAGGAATCTATTAAGGACGAGTGGACGGCGACCCGCGTACGGAGTTGGCGAGCGAAATATCCAGCCTTTGTCGCAGCATCTACCGCACATTTCACGAGATTCTCGTGACCAGAAATAGTGACCGCTTCATGCCCGTTGAAACAAGCTATTTCAAGGACGCCCTCTTGTCCTTCAGGATATTCTCCGCAGGTGGACAATACGTCATCGATGATAGCACATGCTTGAGCAGCAGTGCATCTAAGTGCGGCCATCGAACCTTGCAAATGCTCTGTATCCCCCAAAGCACGGGCCCGAGCTATCGCGACTTCAAGAGCAATCTCCTTGGGAGCGGCACCAGAAGCATACAGCAAGGCAGTCTCCCCAGCTGAATGCCCCACCAATATGTCAGGTCGGATACCAAAGCTACCGAGAAGGTCGAAAAGAGCTATTTGAACCATCACCAGCGCGGGCAGCGTGATGGCGATGGGCCACACGCCAGACCGTGACGGCGAGGGTGATGATATGTTGTCAAAGAGACCATAATCCTCGATCATGGATGTCCCGGTGGTCCACCAGAAATGCCGGTCTAGGGTGCGAATGGTATCCCTGAATGTTGGAAATGTCTGGAATAGCTGGCGACCCACTGAACAGAGGATTAGAACAAATACCCAAACAAGTAAGTCACCTTACTGTCAATGTGTTGTGGTCCTTGACCCGCGAACACGAACACCAAAGGAGCTTTCACTCGAGGAGAAAGAATCGGCGGAGGAAATTCGGGGCTTAGGCACTCGGCACTCGCTGAATTAAAGATACGGAAGGTTCTCCAGGTTAGCTGTCGTGCTCTGCGCCCAAATATAGTGGAAAGGGCGAGTAACTGATCCCTTCTGCAATTAGCAAGTTCGCCGAGCATTGTGGCAGTAATTGCGCATGATTTTGGAGACAGGCCACCAGCCATCAAGAGAACTGGAGGCGTTCCATGTAGGCCTTGCTCCCCATCCTCAGATGTACTGGGATAGCTTTCCAACACAACGTGTCCGTTCGAACCCCCAATTCCTGAGCTGTTAATCGAGACCAAATATTTCCCGTCTGTGGATCGCGGGTCAAGTTTAATGGACTTCGTAGGAACTTCAAGTTTGAAGTCACCCCAATCAATAGCAGGATTGCGAGTTTCCAGGTTGGCGGTGGCGGGAAGGATGCCTGATTCGAATAGGAGACAGACCTTGCATAGCGACGCAAGGAAGGCGGTAATTTCAAGGTGACTGTAAAAGAGAAAGCAAATAAATCGACTGAGTAGAAAGAATGGCATTAGTAGATTTCTTACCCAATGTTGCCCTTCACACTACCTGCAATGATAGCGTCTTCGCGTTTGAAGGCCTCCCTAACCCAGCTGCACTCGGCAGGGTCACCCACAGCTGTACCTGTAAACGTTCAGTTGAACAAGGTAGGCCACGATATGCTCTAAGTCTGTGCTGACCAGTGGCGTGCATCTCAATGAAGTCCACATCTTCGGGCCGTTTCTCAAGCCCCTGATAAGCGCGATGCATTGCGTCCATCTGTGAGAGAGCAACAGGTGCATACACAGGAGCTAAAAGACCAGATGAATTGATTCCTGTGCCAAGAATCTGCTCCAGAAACCAGAAAGCGGATATCCAGAAAAGTCAGATTTACCCGATCGCACGCCACGGATTGCGACGTACAGTGCCATAAATGTGATCCCTATTTTCCACGGCCGCGGAAAGCGGTTTGATAACAATCGCAATGGCACCTTCTCCTCTAGAGAATCTTTAGGAGGGATAACACGTGATCGTCAGTTATGTATAGTCAACACAGATATTCGCATACCCGTCAGCCCTCGCGTCAAATGGTTTGCACTTTCCATCAGGAGCCAAAACAGAGCCTTGGCTGTATTGTATAAAGTCTACCAGTCTGTCCGATACTCAGGTTTGAGCACTCCAAATAGCACCATCCTTACCTTGTGTTCAGTTGGCAAGCACAGACCACGGCGGCTTCACATTCCCCTGCGCGAAGCGCTTGCACCGCGAGGTGAGTTGCGGTCAGACTTGAGCTACAAGCTGTATCGAGAGAGACCGATGGACCCCGCAAGTCAAGATGATACGAGACTTTATTCGCAATCATGCAAGGAATGCCGGCAAATGATCCGCGAGCCTCATATTCGTCCTAAATCCCATCGCGTCAACAAGAGTTATCGCGGGTTCATATATGAACTGACTGGTTCTACAGTACTGAGAATGTCGAAGGCTGTTCCCGCCGCGTAGCACCCTACATTGCGTCCACGATAGTCGATACCCGAATCCAGCAGAGAGAGAAAAGCCAATTCGATGAGTTTTCTTGTACTGACTGCCATAGCTTTGGCGTCCGAAGCTGAAATCCCAAATTCGAGGTGGTCCATCGTCCCGATGTCTTTGAGAAAGGCTCCGCCCGATACCCGTGTCTGACCAAGTCCAGAGCCGTGCCAACTGCACAACAGATAGAGTCGCCGCAGAGAAAACATGCAGAAAGAAGACTCACGCAGTGATATCGAACCTTTCGGCGGGAATTTCTCCATAAGATTCACCCTTATTTCGAAGAAACTCTCCAAATTCGTGGTAATTGAGATTATGGTCT
This sequence comes from Chiua virens, assembly GCA_019787685.1. Taxonomy (NCBI): domain Eukaryota; kingdom Fungi; phylum Basidiomycota; class Agaricomycetes; order Boletales; family Boletaceae; genus Chiua; species Chiua virens. The sequence goes on from JAHNUO010000057.1 coordinate 67,186, forward strand.
GTATAAGTTCCACCAGGGAGTTCCGCTTGGATTCCGACCTTTAAATATGTTAAGGTTAGTCAGATAGGCCATCTGAAGTTTATGAACACTGACGATTGCGATGGACATTGGATATGGTGCGGCTGAAAACTTGAAAGAGGAATTCGGACCTGGCCCGGATATATAGTCCCCTGAGGTCAACCTTTAGGAGAAAGAACCCAGCAATGAGAATGCGTGATAACAACTGTGTAGCTATAATAAAAACATCTTAAGCTAGCTCGGACTTAGATTTCATGGGAGACTCAACATACCCGTTGTTCAAGCCCCACTGGGTGTCCTTCAAGTTCCCACCATTGTCAATGTGAAGAGCACGAAGCTAGTTTCTGCCCAAATGATACCTAGTCTCGGTGACACTTCTATCATTCTTGGTGAAGTGAGTGATTCAGACGGTACCTTGAAAGTTGTCTGAATCTGCATCCCTTGATTCCCTTCACGACCCGTGGAGCACAACTGCCAAAAACTTTTCAATTTGAGTTCGGGATTCCTGGGGAATAGTAACCCAATGTTGGAAGGACGTGTGAACGGACCGTTTGACAAGTTCAATTTGAGTTCTATGGTCTATAGTAGGGGTGGTGAGCAATTGTGTCCGTGTTCGATTGTGCAATTGCCGCAGGATGTTGACTTTTATCGGAGATACCCGAAGTTCCCTTGGAATCACGTATGACTCAGGCCCCACTCGGAATATTAATAGTACTCCTCGAACACTTCGATATTACTGTAATGGAGTATCTACTCGAAAAAATGTCCTTGTCAGCATAGATGTCTCGTACATTCTGAATCGTGCCAAGTGACCAGATGCATGCCAATTTGAACCCGATACCAAGTTGAAAGATCATAAGTACGATGTGGCTCAAACAAGCGCAAGGCGAGATTCGCTATTGTCCTTCAGGCTTTCCACCGGCTCCTCTCCATCGTCGATGGGCTTTCCATTGTCACAACTCAAGTGCTGATGCACTTCCCTCTCGGCAAATATGACGATTTGGGACTACATTTTTTTAATGGCACCCAACCATACGTAGGGATTTTTACTCACCAATGATTGTCGCTTTTTCGGAGAAGAATTGATGAAAGGTGAATGTGAGCCTCCGCTCCAAGTAGATACCCCGCTGAGCCCAAAGCTATTGTCAGAGCGATCTCGTTGTTGAACAACATTTCGTTGATAATTTCGGAGATTCAGTCTGGAATTCCCAGTTAGAAAAAGGTACAAGGGAGCAGGGATATTCAATACTGACGACATCAACAATGTGTTGGCGTACACTAGATCGTATTTGCATGCGCCTCGCGGTAGACGATTTCACCACGTACCTTTCATTTGCACCATCACAATCCCTAGAAAGAGTGTGCCATTTGGTTGCCCAAGCATCTAAATGTACTCGACTTAGTTCAGCTAATTATGTTTGATAGCGGTACGCACAGCAACAAGATCCGCGACTTCGATGACTCTATAACAATAGTTAGTATCCGGCCAGCCTGGAACTAGTTGAAAGATTCAACTTACGCCGTCAGAGCGCCTGTTGCTACACTATATGCTAAAAGGCGATTGATAAGTTGATCCGTCCTAAAGAAGCTTTTCAACAAGCATTCCAAACCACGGAAGAACTACTATACTGTTGTAGCCCTGATCTTTGAGAGTGAAGATAGTACGCCATCAAGGTTGCGCCCATGGTATCCTCCAAAATGCCGATTATCATAGTCGAGAGCACACTAGGCTGAATTCAGGCATTACGACACATTCAGCTAGAGAGAATGAGTTCACACACTGTTGACGCTTCTCGGAAAACTATCCAAGAATATGCATCGCGAACCCTGATAGGACCACGGTAAAACAAACAGGATGGCATGGGAAGAGAAAGCGCTTACAGATAGGAGCAGCCTATGAGAGCGGCGACTATGTGATGTGAAATGAGACTGGAAGAAAGGGGAGCACTCGGGGTTACTCACTGACACGACCAGTAGCAAGAACTGCCTAGATTCACTCAGCCTCCAGCGACACTGGGCACAAACTTGTTGACCTACCAAAATACCCACAATCCATCTGTTTTGGCTAACTACACACTGCGTCAGGAACTCCAAGATGATTTGGAGAATTTCCCACTCACGAATCCAAATGCGCCAGGTGTAATACCTACATCCACTTCGTTAATCATCATCCAAGCGAGTTAGCTAGTGGCAACTTACAGGTTAACAAAATACGCAATTGTGAACTGGCACAGTAAATTAGGTGAATAGTCAGACGATCAACCAGACGCAAACTAACCCCAACCACAAAAGTTCCCTAGAGTAGAACATACCAGTGATCAACGTTGAATATTAGGTGACTATTCGAACTTACAATCATTTCCCTAGTTAATATCACCAACATGAATGAGTGTTTCTAAGTAAATGGATTTATCCTACCAATGAATATTTGAGAGGATTGCGTCGCTGCCAAATCCGACAATGAGATAGTGGTTGACCAAACTCATGACCAGCCCTGTGTGTAGCGTCTCCAATACCCTGTGCGATGTGAGTTGTCTGGTACCAAATCAAATGAACCAGAGCATTTACCACAGGACGCCAACCTACGTAGTGGTTGTCCCATTAAACGTCGATAAAAACTCCCGGGAAACACGCACGAGTGCTTTAAGCCCAAGTCGATCCTTCGGGTAGTTCTGGGCATAAAAGACGACTTGAACGCAGGTTATCCCATAGATTCTACGTCGCACGAAAGTCAACGATCACTAACAAATGTTTGGGACAGTGCACTCACATCATCGCAAACAGTGACCCGAAGAGAGTCGGCTGCATGAGTATTTCGATTTCGGTCTGAGGCATAGTTGATGGCACTGCAGGTGGCGCTGACGGAAATCACTCCTGCGTGGCTGCCTGCCGAGCTGGGTAGCGTGGTTGGAGTGTTAATCACTGAGCGTCATCTCTGTTTTAGCATCATGAGAATGACTTTATTCTTATCACTGTGCGCCTCGGACGCCTTGGTCTTTTGTTGCATAAGGTATAAACAAACCTTTCCACATGGGGCAATATCACGGTCATGCGAATCAACTGAGATTGTGCCTTAAAATAGTGGCGTGTAAGCGACTTTGTGCCAACTGAATGAATCATTGAGTGATTATTCCCGGGTTCGTGGATAGTCGTTGAAGATGTTGACCCAGATCGGATATCCGATCTTGTTTCACGGTCCGGCTCGACGGCGAACTCCGCTACTTCACTTCACTCTGTTTCTCATTTCTCATGCACTGAGGTATCCACGGAAAATGTTTGTTTTAAGTCTTATACTACTCGTCGCCTGAGGCCTGAAGCTCGATGCTCCGACATTCAGGATGAAGTCTCATAATCAGAGCAGTATGTACACTAGTACGTTCACAGCAAAATGTTTACTTAACCCATTTTATTCCTTATTTTTGCAGCAGTTTATGATCCGGAGCTTCAACTGTGGAATCTAAAGGAGAGACTCATGACTCCGGGCGCCGTGACGACGTGTTATTTTTGCCTGGATTATAAAGATATGATCAAAGTTATCCCACGGAATGACTTCGAAACCCACTCAAGCTCATAGCAGATGTTGCTGTGTAGTATGACCTGCGGTGGGAATGGGAGCCAAAGGCCAAAAATGCTTCATATACACGTGACGGCCTAATGTTGTCTATTGACTCTATTCTCAGCACATTATGGACACGTGTGTATTCGCGTTTTGATTATCCCGATCACTGCTCAATATTAATGATCAGGAAAAGAACGTCATTCTGAACCCATTTTTAGCGCGGACGCAGCCATGATATAGTGTTTGAAAGGTAATCCTTCGGCGTTTACTTCCGCATCAGCCACTGAATCGATACAGATCTCTGCCATCGTCATGAAAGCAGTTTTACAATACCCAAGAGTTGACGGGTCCATGCTCCTTGGGGATATACTAGAATTTAATGCAATCAACAACCCAGACGTCGCATTTTTCGTCTTTCCTGATGGTTCTGGCAGCCGACGCATCATTTCCCACCTCGATTTCTATCGAGCAAGTCACCGTGTTGCCCACTTGATCCACCAGCGTTTCCGGGAAGGAGAGAAAGTCGCTGTCTTCGCCAGGGTCGAAACCATTCTCCAGCATGCTTTAACTGTCGGAATGATTCTTGCTGGTGTCATCGTACGCTCAATTTGAGACGTTCTTGGTTATCCCTGATGGTATCGTTATAGCCAGTGTTGATGTCATTCAAGATCCCAGCCGATTCGGTGACCAATTTGTTGCGGGCAATTTCTTGCCGTAATTTGATGGTGTCACGCGAGTCCTTGGGTGACCTGGTTGCGACCGTCGAGGCGGACTTCACAGCGGAAGAAAGCCTCCAGATTATGGGTGCCCCTTCAGTACTTCAAGTGTATCCCGAACTGGCACGCCAGTATGACGGCGAAGCACCGTTTCGGAAGTTCGATATTCCTGTCAGACGTCCTGCTCTAGAGGACGTTATGCTGTATCTCCACACCTCCGGCAGTACGGGATACCCCAAACCCATTCGACACACTCATCAGATGTTTTTGAACTGGTGTAATCAAGGTAGCTTCGTTTCTATACAAGAATGAACGAAGGTGCTGACAATCAGGTAGCGCCTGTTGCAGATCTCAAGACACTCGGCAAAACGATCGATCTTGGTACTATGGCACTTCCAGCTTTTCACATTAGTGGTCTGTACAATCAACTGTACGTGCCTATGGGCGCGCTCACAGCTACGTGTGTCTACGCTCCGATATCTGCCGAGGACCCCAAAGCTCTACCTACAGTTCCTGATGCCCATAACGTGCTCAGTTGTCTTAAAGTTACCAAAGCCAACGCGTTGGTGATATACCCTGCCATACTGGAGCTTTGGACATCTAGCGAGGAGTCCGCGGAGGCACTGAAGGTGATGCAATCGTTGGAATATATTGTATGTCGCATGTCCGCATGTCCGCAGTCCTCCATAACCACGTTGATCGGACTTCTTCCAGTCATACATTGGCAGCGCACTGTCGCCAAAGAGTGGTCGGATACTGTTAGACGCGGGAGTGAAGTTCACCGGTGTTTATGCCACGAGTGAGATTGGTGCTCTCACTGCATCCTACCTGGACGACGCGGACTGGGAACACTGGCAATACGTCCGGTTCATCGATCCGAGTGGTGTTAGATGGGAGAAGAAGAGCGATCGACTGTATGAATGTCAAGTATTGGTGATTATTTCTGCCGTTTTTTTATGAACCTGCTTTGAAGGATCTCTTTAGGCAACCGACAAGCTTGCGGTTGCTGTAGAAAACCTCTCGGACGTACGAGGCTACGCGACGTCGGACCTTTTTGAAAAACATCCCACCATTGAAGGCCTGTGGAAATAGTATGTCATCTCCCTCATATCCGCTTACTACTAACTTAAGATTCGAATCAGTGTTGGCCGATCAAAGAATCTATTCATCATGTCCGACAAATCCGGTGTCATGATAGACACTATCGAGCTCGCGATTGCTGGAAATCGATATGTCAAAGCGGCGAAAGCATTTCAGCATCAGCGCCGAATCGGGTTGCTTGTTGAACCTAGCGTAGAGTGGTACGATTCCGGAAGGTACGATGGATACAACAACACTTCTTTCCTTGATGCTATATGGTGAGGATATCTCATTCTACTAGAGTTCGATGGTTGGATTGACGACGACTAGGGCTGATGTTGAGGCTGCCAACGAATCGCTGATCACTTACTCGGTCATCAATCGGGATCTCATCGTTGTCGCTACGAAGGACAAGCCGTTACGCCTATCTGCAAAGGGCACTGTCATGGATAGTAGCCTTGAAGATTATAAACGCGAAATATATTCACTGTAAGCACCGTCGTCGTTCAGCTGGCTCGAGTCCCAGTGACGAAATGTCACGCACAGGAATCTATTCACGTCTCCCGAGATCTTAGTGGCTTAGTGAATGTTTTGAAACAACTAAATCATAACAAGGGGTCATTGATCATATGAACTGTTTTATTGTTGGGACCCATCCGTCATGTTATAGTGTTGGAAAAAGACACAAAATGTCGGCCACACGGTTATCCTGAGAGCACGATGTCAACAAGTCACTGGTGACTGGCCTGGAATCCCCGATATCGGAGTCTCGAATGTTGGAAGAGGAGAGGACCTACCACGACTCGCATTTTTGACACTGAGAGTACTAGATCCATGATGCGTGATCCCACTGGCACTTAGTATACACTATGTACCGGGTTGATCATGTGATGGGTTTCGATTTCGGCAAAGTCAGGGTTGCTAGTATTTTCTTGTCGCTGACTGTAATGTTCACCGTCGCTGACTCGAACTGCGATTACGAACCTTGATGCCAGTGGCCATCTCACTCTTTGGTGCTCTCTACAGCTTCAAGCACCGTACTTCCAGACTCCAGTAGGCGGACATCTCCGCTACTTGTCAACGCGATACCTCTCACTAGCGGCGTGGGGTCGAGTTAATGCAGATGGTCTATGCGCACTGATTCCGCAGCCTGTCCGCAAGTGCGACATTGTAGCGTCGGTCACTCGGAGGTTCTGGGTTCCAGTGCGAATACTAACAGCTACAGCGGTTTGTAAAATTCTTGACAGTGATACTCTTAGTATGCGGATGTTGCTTACGTGTACTTGCAGCCGCATCAGATGATTCACAGCATCTCGGTAATATATCCATGTCTGAGGCCACTTGGCAAGCCAGTATTGTGGCCGATAATTTCCAGTCATCTCGTGGGCTGTTCCGGGCTATAAAGTTAGCTTCATGAACATCAACACTCCGACGAACCCTGACTCTTGGCCAGCTTTCCCCAAGTCTCTGTTTTCGTGCCCCACATGGACGTAGGATCAGCAGCTGAATATGCCCGAGTTGCGAATATTGTCCACATCGTTCGGATCTTCCACAGTCAGTCAGTCATCTGTCGCATATACCTTGCATATCGGTGACGTGTATCTGTTTAGTCGTTGGCGCTATCATTGTTTTGTATGATCATGGTAGGTGTTCGCGTTGTCTGTGCTCATATTGTCGCTAACCTCTGGAAAGCCATCACACTCGATCGAGAAGTAAGGATTTGGATGCTATTGGAGATCTTAATGAACTGATAATTTCGCTGTTTAGATTGATCACATTTGGGTAGGCATACCGGGTTGGCGGTCTCGCAGATATCATTAATGTGGCAATCGTAACGTTGTCTAGAACTACTCACTCACTGCTGGAAGTGTTATCTATATGCTCGTATGTCCCCCCGACTGCACGGACATCTTGTTTTCAGAATCTTACATTGTCTTTCAGATTCGTTTTATTGGTGACGCACTCGCCATGTGAGTCCGCCAGTGTGACCGCTTGTGATGTCACTAATACCATAGCTCTAGCTTAAATATCATTGGTAATTGCGCTCAATCTATCGCGATCACGCTAGTTGATTTCTCCGTAGCTTTCCTCGGACCCATATCCAAAACACAGGCAGTAAGGTCTCTGAATCTTGCGTTTTCCACCTCTAACGACACGATAGTTGTTCGTCTTCTTTTTATTGTCGATTCGGCCAAATTAACAGAGCTTCTGCATGAACAATCTTACGCACTGGCAGCTGTGAGCATATGTCAACCACTATTAATTCTTCTCTTCTCACTTTTTCTAAGGCGACCACTATTTCTCACTCCAGTCGGGTCTTTCCATCTTGGTATTATTTCTGATCCAATGTGGGCAGGATATCATTTACTCCCCTTGTTCATTACTAACCTCCACCAAGTGATACTCCAAGCTGGGTTGTACGCCTTGTACCTCCAATCACGGATTATCCTTGCCTTCATGACTTTCTGTTACCTGTGCGAGATAGCGATGACCTCGACTATAATCGGTTTATTTAATGATCATTCGCAAAGTACGTATTCGACTTTTCGCCCTCGGCCATTCATGTTCCACCATGCCATACTTATTTCGGAAATGTAGTCAAGAATGAGATTATGACAGGCTTAAATATTTGTGCCAACCTGGATCGCCTATCGCTTTTCGACCAAGTCATTTTTTGGTTGCCAGTGATCGTGTATCAAAGTATCCTATGTCTGCTCGCTGTATGGCATGCATATGGTAACCGGACATCAGGATACCGCGCCAGGCCAGCGGGTGGCGCGCATATCGCAGATGCCCTTATCAAAGGTAACGTAAAGTACTTTGTCTGGTAAGCCTTATCTCCATCTTCCATCCATGAGGCCATGTGCCGACATACCTTTACGATAGGATGTTGTTGGCATGCATCACTAGCATGGTCCTAGAACAGTATCTTGGGGTGTGTACTGGTTCACAGTTTTCATGCACAACATGCAGCCTAATGAACCTGTGCGCAGGCACGATGGGTGGCGGTGTCAGAAGGTTATCCAGCAGCTATGGATGCGGCGATCGGATGTCGAGTGATTTTGAATATTCGATCATCGCGAACATCACTGGTCCGGCATTCGGGGAGAGAAAGTCTCCAGGATGATGCGCCCCTCATCCCCCACTCGACCCTGCAGTCACTGCCTCCAAGCCCAGTATAGGGTAGCGTAAGTATCCCATGCGTTCGATTTTTGGCGAGGAGCATGGGTGGACATGCAAACTTTCCTGTAGAATATTTGACAGTACGTTCGATGTAGTATTAGCAAGATAGTACGGACTCGGACAGCATTGTATCGATAGTAGTCCTGCAACCTTCTGAAGCAATCAGTTTGTATCAGATTAGATCACCAGCGCAGCCATACCTTACGGCCTTAACAATGTGACAAAAATCGTTGATAGAAAGGTGGCGAGAGCGGTATAATCATTGAGTCTGCCACGCTACTAGTGAGATCATACCTGATTGAGGTCAAGACGATTCTTATGCCGAGCGTCTAAGTGTTGAATATCGCGATTCGATAGAGTATCTTAGCTGTGCTCAAATGTCAGCTTAGCTGATTACTCTGAATCGAATCCCGCCGGACAGCGGCGTGCTGCATCCAATTTATGTGATCTGGCCGATTGCATCGGTTTTGCGTTTAAGTAACGTTCCCAATGCCATCACCGTCAATTGTGAGCAACGTTCCAACATGCCTTAAGCACCCACCATTCATCGGCGGCATGTCGGGGCAAGTCATTTCCGAGTGATAAACAAATATCCTGAAGGGGAACCACCAGCTGAGGGACCGCCCCTCACTGTTCTGCTTGTCCCTATCCATAGTGCATTTGCAAGAGGCTGACGGCAATCTTTGTGATAATGTCCACCGCTCCCTTGGTCCAGATACGATCCACAACCTATGTAAAGAAAAATCAGATCATGTTAAAGCAAAAGTAGATGTATGGAGCATGGTGTCTGTTTCACAGCCTCATCTTCGTACCTCTGTACAGCGATAGAAAAATTCAAAGTTCGAGTGACACATACTGCTTTTGTCTCGGAACTGAGACTCTTACTAACTTAGGCCCAGAACAGCACAAATATTAGCATCCTTGCCCACCGCGCCTGTGTCCGACAATGACAAGGCTGGGGTTGCTATCATGTTACATAATAAATATGTAAGCTATTGTACTCGATGAATAGACAACTACTTTGGGCTAATGTTATTCTAGTTTTGTTGACCGCGACATGTTTATGAGGTATCAAGGTGGTGGAGTCGGCCATAACTTGAAGTCAATTCGCGAAGCAACACAGTGCCTCCTCGACGACCGGAACAAGCTTGACAACCAACCGTCCGCTCTCGAATGTGATGAATCACGATTCACCTACAGAGAACGGTGAGGACAATGATGACTGTAATATACCCACGGACGACTCGAGTAACTCGGAGCTTGAAGAGCCTGAGGGAGGGTCCAGTGATGAAGATGGATCGAAAATGGATGGCGCCGATCTCGGGGAAGCTCAGTGACTAGTTGATGATGACACATCTCCAGTTTCCAGATGACGAGCTTGAATATGCAGATCTCTAGTCTCGTATTTGTGTCCTCGTATACTCGCATGCCCTGTTTTGAATTGAATACACGACGTTTTCCAACTATTTAAATACAAAGAAGAAATCATTTATGCTATGTCTGGCCAGCCCTAGCAAGGCCTGGGATAGATGTGACAGTTTCTCGCCAGCTGGCATGGATGCGACCTGTCTAGCTATGGCTTGCTAGATCTTGCTAGATGGTGGAGAAAGTCCAATGGAGTTTTGTGTACCTCTCACCAGATCTAGCAATGCCTTGTCAGAACCCTCGGGTTGTTCCAGTGCTGCGAGGTCACCCTAGGTTTAGGCGCGTTTGCTGATGGCATGCTCGGTGCTGGTCCCTTATTCGACTTACGAAGGCACAGGTATCCGTACACCACGGTCATTCTGAATCGTTTTAGCTCTCCTTGCTGCAAATAGTAGGGTGCGATTATGAACGAACCTGCCCAGAATCAACAGCGGTGGTTGCGAGCCTGAGGGCAATTCGAGATTGGCCAAGGTTTACAACCCGTCACTCTATCTCCAACACTGTTCTCCAGTGGCGGCGTTCTCATGCTACATGACAGTGACATGTACATCAGTCGACGAGCTTCCCTTTTTCATAAGTATGAGGCTGATGAAATGATGTACGCAGCAAGATCATGTCAACATTACAGTGGACTTTTGAAAACCGCTATGAGGAGAAGTGCGGCGGTGGTAAATTTTTCGTAAGTTGGCTGATTAACATCACCAAATACAGCCCCATGGGATTACCATTGATACAATGATAGGACCTCGTTTCTGTTCATTAATATGCAACTGTCGCTTGCTTTGAGCAAAGCAATCGGACCAGGAGTCAGACTGTGTCACCACTTATAGCATAGTTTGTTGCTTCGTTTCATGGTTATCCTCATTGACTCATCATGCATCAGTGCCCGGGCGGCGGCGAGAACGCAGAAGTTCTACAAACGTATACAGGATCCACAGCGTCATGACCAGCTGTCACATGTCACTGGGGTCATATTCGGGATGGCATTTATTCCACGGAATTTCGTCAGAACTTCAAAACGGTACCAAGTTGTCCCAGCAGTCCGAGTCATCCGCGTCAGCCGCATCAAATCTTGAAGTTCCAGGAACTCATTATCTCCGAAATTGCGTCGAGTTTCCGGCATGTGGCGCCGGCTCGGCTAGGTCATTTGATTTTTGAATCACTCCTGTACCCAGTTAACAAGTATGCACAACTATCTTGTTGTCTTTAGCCTCCGCTTTCGAGCAGTTTCAGTACTTTGTTCCATATCGAACGATTTCTGGGTATCCACAGTCACTGGAATTTGTCACAGTCACCTCGCTGTGGTTACCATGATTCGCGATACGGCGACGGGCAGATTGATGAAGTTTGGGACGTGATGCATCGCTGTCTCTCTGGTATCACGAAACTCCTTAGTTAACCCATCTGGTTGTTCCAGATATCTGGGCTGGCTCCTCAAAACGGAACAATATGCTAAATATGAGCATTTTAGTTCTCCAAAACCAATAGAACGCCGTTTTTTTCAAGCGTACATCCCCACTAGCCAATTCACGTCGCAAAACGACGTTTCATGTGCTTCTACAGCAATATGTTTCCCAATATAAGCGAGACACTCCCCCTCGTGAAATAGCACATAAATGCGCTCAGTTGTCGAGGTCAGAATCTTCATACCTGAGAGCAACATCTGATTCACCACCAAAAAATCATGACCGTGCAACGCATACTCATTGACGATATTGGATACCACTTTCACACCCTCTATCTCTTTACCAAAAATGACATCATGACTGCCATTATACCTGTGGTAAGCCCTCCTACCAACGTCAATACTCTTGCTCACGTTTCATCCTATTAGACGTTATTTGCAGTCGCATCAGCGCCGCTGTGCAGTTTTAGTCACATCTTCCGTAGTGTCCTCTGGGTTTGGTTGCATGTCCTGCAGTTCAACCTTCCAAACCAGATCAAGGCACCTGAGGAGGACCGGGTCAACAAACCATGGAGGCCGATTCCTGCGGGGCGAGTCACGTTGTACAACGTGACCATTTTTCGGTGGCTTATCGTCCCACTCTGCCTTGTGTACTCGTCGTTCTACAGCATTCAGTTGGTGTTTGCAAGCATCGAGATGCAATTATTCACACTGTGGTATAACGATCTCGGTGGTGACAGGCATTGGCTTTTGAAAAACATCCTTCCTGCGTTCATCTATGCCTTTACGGAACTAGGGGGCACCCTCAGCGCTGGTATGTTTCGACAATTCGTCGCTTGGAACAACGATAATCATATTATGAAACAGGCTGTGATCCTACTCGCGTTAGCGAAACTGCCAAACTCGCAGTTCAGCTCACCGTCGTGGTCTTCTCGTCCACCTTGCAATGTCAAGATTTTAAAGATGTGGAAGGTGATCGCCTCACTGGCCGCCGCAGCATTCCAATTGTGTTCCCCGTCACGTCCCGGTTCGTTGCTGGCTTCGGTCTCCCCATGTGGTCCCTTTTCCTGTGCTGGATCTGGGACATCGATTGGTTCTGTACTCTCGCCTTCGTCACGTATGGGGGTTTCGTCGGGGCACGGTTTTTCTTCTTGCGCACACGCGATGCAGATAAGTGGTCGTGCAAGTATTACAGTGTAAGTCTGCGTGCTCTCCCCACGAATATGCATGAATGTGATGCATGTCAATCTCATCGGATGTCATAATGTGAATCTTAATGCTGATATCGTCGGCGGTTTCCCTCTCATAGATCTGGTTCTCACTTCACCACCTGTTGCCCGGCTACTGGAACTATTTACATGGCAGCGTCGTGTGTCGAGGTGGTACCCTTCTCCAAGATACTTGGGATTTGTTTACGGGTGCTTTGTTTTTGAAGGTATTCTGAACAGTTAATAGTCATCAGCGATAACAAAGTGTCGACTCTCTATACTCGTAGCGTAACATGTTTGTTTGTTTCAGCTTGAACGTACTCAATTGATTTTCATTATCGTATGCAGACCGTTACTTTTGACGGGAACTGTTTCAATATATTCCAAGTGTAAAACGACTCTATGAACTTGCACTCATATCGCATGCCAGTGAGACCGCTGGTACGACAATTCCTCAGATTTTGAGTCAGATACTCCGAGCTAGTCTGTGTCTTGAAGATAAACTGGCTACTAGTATCATCAACTTGAATCATGGGTGATCCGACAACGTTTCACAATTAACTCGTAAGACACTGGCATTTACACTTACCGCCTCGACACAACCTTTCTCTTGCGTGAGCAGTTACGCGAAGTTGGTGGTTAGGGTCTTCCCCAGCACAACGTTGAGTATTAGCCGTCGGACCAGTCTAGATCTCTTCAAAGTAAGTGGTCCGTGGGAAATTCTAATAAACAATATGTTGACACAATTTTGACAGTTTATGTCGGAGACCAGCCTCGAGGGCGATGATAAAGGAACTCCGAGTCCGCGCATGCCAAATGCTGCACTGGCTGACATGGTCCCCAGAGAGGGATATGGAACGTTCCAGCAACGGAGTCGGCATGCTCACTTACTAAGGTGAGCATCCAATGACGTTCATGGCAAGCTCTTTTATTCATTACGTCTCGGAGGCAAAATCAATTCTAACGTAAATCCTCTCTCACAGGCAGCGCCTTCTCTGTTCTCGAAGAAAGCAACAGCCATGCTCGTGCCGGTCACATCATAGGACCGACCGAGATCGTCCTTGGGAATTATGAGCTTGATTTGGTTCCTTTTTCTCTCTGCTAAGGGATGCATCGAGGTTGTCCATTTTTGTTCCCTGGTTTTGAGCTAATAGACTCCTTCATGAACCATTTGGATCCGACAGCTTCAAATCGAATGTCGTAGAATGCCCCGTTTTCTCTCCAAGGCCTGAGACGTTGTCAGGGAGGAGGATGAGTCCAAGGCTGGGCGCGGACCGAAGATCAGGCTTCAGGAATCGTGACGAGTGGTCGTATGTTGGGTCCACCGCGGGCACGTGATCCGAGTCGGCCATTCATGGGGAAACAGCCTCCAGGTCCACCACGGGTGTTGGCACTGCGCTGAAATGGGCGAGGACGAACAGCGAGCGCTGCGACGTGGACGAGCGATGTAGTGGAGGCAAAAGCGGAATCGGTGTCTCTCGCTTGCGTCGCTTGTTCAAAGACCTTGCACTGTCACAGGCTGCGTTCGTGCCTCGCTACACCACAGTCCGACCCCATTTACCCCCCGATAAGCACGGGACTCCGTAAAGTGGAACGTTCTGAATCTATTGCAGATAGCGATCAGCGCTGAAAGCATCGCTCTTTCAGCGGCTACATATGTTCCTGTACAGGGATGAAAACGTTCAGCGCTTCCACGGACTACAGCAAACTGATCAAGCCGATTCAAGCGGTCCCAACCCAGTCTATGATCAAGACACATGACTTCGAAAACAGATAAATGGACTTGATGTCTAGGTGAGAAGGACCAGGGACCAACCCACTACCCTTCTGATAACATGACTGTACAGCACTCGCCTCTCAGCCTCGCCAACATTTCATACCACTTGTATACCCTCTATCTCTTCACCAAGAATGACATCCTGACTGCCATTATACCTGTGGTGAGCTCTGCTGCCGATGTTGTTGCTCATTCTCACCTTCATCCTATTACTAGACATTGTTCGCCGTCGCGTCGGCACCGTTGTGCAGCCCCATCTACATCCTCCCAACTGTCTTTTGGGTTTGGCTCCACATTTTGCAGTTTGATCTCGCGAATCAGATCAAGGCTCCCGAGGAGGATAAGGTCAACAAGCCGTCGAGGCCACTCCCGGCAGGGAGAATCTCCCTCCGCGACGCGACGATCCTTCGGTGGCTAATCGCCCCGCTCTGTCTCGCATACTCGTCGCTCTACAGCACCCAATTGGCGTTTGCCAGTCTCGAGATGCAGTTATTCACCGTGTTGTACAACGAGCTCGACGGCGACAAGAACTGGCTCTCTAAAAACGGCATACTCGCCATCATGTACGGGTGCATGGAACTTGGGGGCACCCTGAGTGCCAGTACGTTTTCAGCCATCGCTCTCAAGTCATGGCATTCATTATATTTGTTTTTCGTTGAATATCACAGCCCACGACTTTTCTAGCATCAGCGAAACTGCGAAACTCGCCGTTCAGCTCACTATCGCCGTCTTCACCACCACGGTGCACTGCCAAGATTTTAAGGACGTCGAAGGCGATCGTGTCACAGGCCGCGTTACCGTTCCGATCATGTTCCCAATCGCCTCGCGCCTTGTCGTCGGGCTCGGCCTACCCCTCTGGTCGTTCCTCTTGTGCTGGATTTGGGATATCGACTGGGTCTGCACGGTTGCGTTCGTCGCCTATGGGTGTTTTGTTGGGGGACGGTTCTTGTTGTTGCGCACGCGTGACGCGGACAAACGGTCTTGCAAGTATTACAGTGTAAGTCTGACCGTGTTACCTTCGCTTCGGACGTGAATCTGACAAGGGACGCCCTGTTGTAGATTTGGTTCTCGATTCACCACTTGTTACCTGGTTACTGGAATTATTTCCACGACAGTAACCAGACGCGAGGTGGCGAGCTACTGCAAAACACCTGGGACGTGTTTTCGGGTGAATCCCTCTTGAAGGGATTCTGAACAGAATCATGATGTATCGATGAATGAATGAGTTAATTTTAATGTTCTTGAATGAGGCTTCTTCGATCATACAGTCCTGGCCCTTTGCTCGTACTTAGAACTGCGCCACGTATCTTTCAAACCACACCGCTTGTGGATATACTTCTAACAATGTTACAAATCTAAAACCCTATTTCCTATCGATACAGTCAAATGCCACCGTATGTGATACAAAACCAATCAAAAATGCATTAATGAACGGTCAACTGTCGTCTTTTCTTCCTCCACTTCCGCCTCATCCTGCGACCCTCCACGTCGCCCATGTCACAAATGCAGTCAAAACAGAAGTCCAAACACCCACACCTATCCGCACCTCCTCCAATCCACCATTCGTCAACAATTCTGGTATACCACTCTCTGTGGTGCTAGGCTGTGGCGCAAGGGGTACACCCCCAATCCCAGTACCCCGAGGAGGTGGAAGTGACGCAGGTGCTGGCTCTGCAATCACTGTCATGACCCCCATGTAAGCAAGAAGCAAATGATATTCGACAAAGGGAAACGCCAAACGTACTCGGATACCCTTTGTGGTTTTCTTCCGCCACATGCTTGTCATCACACAATTGTTTGCCTGCATTGGGGTCGATGGTCGAGAGTAAACCCACACGAGGCGGATTTTGAGACGGATGAGTGAGCGAGCCATAATGAAATGCAGCTAATACGCTGTAACAAATGAAAAGGAGTGTAGAATTAGCAAATCAGCATACCATGCAACACTCCCCGGAACACTCCATTTCGGATGCCCGTATGGAACAAAAAGCGGAGGGCGCGGGGAAACGCGTGTCACGTTTGAATACCCCACATCCCAATCAAGATGGGACTCTCCATGACGAGGGTACCGATTCAGCCTCTAGCCGAAATTCCCAAATGCCCGGGTGCACGCGACGACCACTATCCGCATTATTTCCACCTTACCATATGTAGTGCACGCAGCCTCCTTATCATATCATGCATGTAAAGAATAAAAGTCCCACCCACCCTTTCAAGAATGGATCCCCCAAGTTCCAACTATACAGGTATCCAGTACTATCCGAGACTGGAACGTCCGTCGCGACCACATTCGCAACGCACATGTCGGGGTCACTTGCGCGAACCTGGCTGACGAAATCGCGTGGGTCGACAGGAAACATTTTCCCGGCGATCTGAAACACGAGGCTGTGCGGTGGCGAACAGGCGAATTTCGGACCCCCGAGTCTACTATAGATTTGTGTTACAACGTCGGGAGGACCACGAATGAGTGAGTTGCCCTGGTTACACGACAGGAGTCATAAATGAGATAACCCAATAACAGGACATAGTATGACCGACCGTGTCAAGGAGCGCCGAGAGAGATATGCTTGGTGACGACATTTTGGACCGCGCCAACTTGACACCATCGAACCAGACGTCGTCGACCGGTATCTCCCACGCTACCGGGTATACCTAATCACGCAAACAAGAATGAGCAGCTCATTCAATCGTCATCTACATTGAACGAACCTCTCCAGGCGCATCCGCAGGCGCACTCAACCCACCCTGGGAGGCGGGATAACCTCGTACATTCACCCACGTCAAACTCTCACTCTGCACCGTCGATGGAAGCTGTCCAATAGATAACATCCCTTCATTCCCTCCGATCTGGATCGTATCGCGCTGCAGCGTTATCGAGAACATCGGAGAGTCTAACATCCCCTGTGCCACAAGGCGCGGGATAAGCGGGCCATAGGTGATGATAGACGACTGGAGTGTGGCGGTAGTCATCTGAGCCATCGACTTCTCGAGCGGTGATCCTACAGCATTGGCCAGATCGGTCTTCCTGAACCAGCGCACGGCAAGGTTCTGGAGTCGGTCCGAAAAGCGAGCGTGGCCCTCATCGGCTTCCGTGAGTAGGTCCCTGCGCCCCTTCCCGTTCGTGTTCCCACTGATTTGGTTCTGGCTCTGTAATAGCTCTGTCCAAAAGAGGCTTGTGAAAACCTGAATTAACAGCCGCCTTGGGGAAACGCGCTGATACACACCTATTATAAGGGAATCCCAGGCCCAAAATACCCGCGGCACCCGTTTGGACCACCGACGTGTTGGTTGAATTGATTGCGGCAAGGTACTGACCTTGTAAAACAAGCCCAGCCAGTGAGACAGAGTCGGACCCAATCGGTCCTTTGGCGTAGGTTCCCGTCGTGGAATCTCCGTAGATCAACGTCGTGCCGATACCAGCAGAACGAAAACTCGTGGGTGGGTAGAATTGGATTTTCTGACTGTTGTTTTTGTTGCTGCTGGACGAACATGTTTGCTCACACGACGTCGATAGGACCCATAGATCCGAAGACCCCGTGTCTGGCAGAAAGGAAAAACGGGGTTAAACATGAGCGAATGCGTCAAGTTTACCACCGGCCATCAAAGCAAATCGACAACGTGGAGACCAGAATAGACTGCACTTACCCAACACGACGGGTATATGCGTCCCGCCGATCACGACTTGAACAGCATACGATCTAGAACGACCGAAAAACAAGAAATCAGTCGCAGCCATGGAAAGGATACGCGATAACAGATTATGTCGTACACGTCATCGAAATCCCCAAGGCCGATGGATCCTGCGGTCACAGCGCGCTGCGCGAGTGTCGCTGGCGTTCGTACGATGGGGATGTGAATACCTCCTAGAGAGTGTCTGTTCTCTTTCGCAAAGGATGGGCAGAGGGCCGTTAAGGATGCGAAGACGAGGACGCGTCCGACGCGAAAGCAGCCCATTCCTGGATGTCAAGGCGTTCTTGACACGAACTGTATCCCGCCGAGCTCTAGTGGACCTACTAGAGAAAATAAATAAGTAAAGGAAAGAAACAACAGTTTGGTACGTTGGTCTAGTTTCTTGAACGCTACTGATAAAGCATACTGTGATGCTAATAGGAATGCAACATCACTCGACTTTGTAGCACGTCCGATCACGTGACCGCGAAAGCAATCGACTCTTCACGCAAAGATACTCTATTTTGCCCTCATGAGGCAGAATCATATTGATACTGAGGGCGGTGGTCAGACCGATACACGAAGGTAAAGGAAAGTATACAGTAGTGAAGTTACTCATACTGGTGAACGACTCTACATCTCATCAATCCCTTCACGGCGTCGCCACCAAATTTGCCCCACTGAGGTGTCCATACATCGGATCACCCGACTCAGTCGAGTGCTGTCCCACGTTGAAATCAGACGCAAACATCGACGATACATCCACTGAATTATCGCCAAACATGCTCATCACCTCTGCTGGAGACGACATGTACAAGCTTGGATCCATTTCCATGGCGGTGGACGTATCCAAAAACGAGGGTAGTGTGAGTGATGAACACCGGTTGGCACCGAGATATTGACCAGCTGACCCGCCAGTCGCAGGGTTTGGTGAGAATGGTTGACCAGCTGGTGGGGCATTCGTTAGGTTGACGGTAGGGTCGACAAAGAACTCGGACGGAGAAAACGCCTCCTCCGGGCTGCTGTGATGGGAACTACCATCACTACCAGGGCCCCCTTTTGCCACGCTGGGGGTCTTTTTTCGCACCGGTCTGATCCATGGCGGTCGCGTGGTCGACTGCTCCTGGGAGTCAGGCCGAGTAGGTTCAAGATGAATTTGTGTGACTGCACACAGTTACCAGTGAGCCGTAGTCGTCACCATTAGAGCTGGAAACTAACTCACGGCGACACAATTCCTCCATTAGGTCACCCGACCTTTGGCCACATACGTATCTCCCACTAAACCTGCGCAGCAACCCAACACAGGATCGAAGTGCTTCCAGGGCTGTCTGAATCAGGGACTGGAGCTTGTCACTCTTGCAGTTGATCAATATAGCCAGAAGAGTGCGTCCAGCCTGAGTCAATTGGTGAATGACGTGGACCCCATCTAGGGATAAATGATCGGTGAGTATGTCAGACATCGGGCATCAAAGCCAACTCACAATAGGTCATCAGTCCCTTTGCTGCGACGTGCATGTGTGCTGAGATAATTTGCAATGCACACGCATGGGCTGCGGTCATCGCCTCTCCTTCAATGTCGCCTGGTTCCTCCTCTGTCGAGCCACTGTAAACCTTCTCCGCCACGAAATTAGAGAATCGGTGCCTGTGAATTAACATCCGGACAAACTGTTCAGCACAGTGAAGTCGGACCGCTTGCGTCACCCGGATGACATCATCGCTGGCCAGGGTCTCTGACGTATGGGCCCAATAAGGCGGAATTGAGCGGTGGATTTTGTCCAGCAAACTTTCTTCTTCGCGGAGATCCTTTGGTCGCATGTGACCGGAGAGCACTCCAGCTGCATGCAACAAGAAAGGGGAAGAGTCGCCAAGTCGATGGCGCGGTGGCGAAATGTCCAACACAGATTCCATGACGACCATGATTCGGGTCGCTGCAACGAAAGCGCTCATTCGACTTTCTGTGCCTGCGGGCTGCGGTTGCATGCCGTCACGAGTCACAAATTCGTCATCGACGATCGCCGGCTCCCCTATGTCGCAATCCCGAAGGCGGATCATAGGCGGCCTGCCAAAGTGTGCTGATAGTTGTTTGTCCCAGGTATACACGCACCAGAAGGTGCGCTTACGAACCTCGTCCTCGATGGGGTCAAAGAGATCATATGTATCGGCCGAACGGTGCAACCCGGCGTCAATCGAAACCGTGATGGCCTCTGATAGCAGGGCGGCAGCTTTGGAGAGCTTCCCCAATCCTACTGCGTATACAGCAGCTACCAGATCCGCTTGGATGGTGTAGAGCGTGGGGCGGTCTGCGATCGGAAGCGTTCGGAGGCGGCCAAAAAGCTCAAACCACTGTGTGCCTGCCGATATTCCTTCACTAGGATCCGACCGGACGCGGGGGTCATCAATGTGGCGCGATGCCAGGCAACAGATGGCAACAATAAAGGCCGCGAAGCCAGGTTCTGCCCATTTTCGAGGGTTCCCGTAATCCTGTGAACAAAAATGAGTGGCAGAACGAACGTAATTATGAAGTGAACGAACCGCTAAGAACGTGGGAACATGCAGAAATGGGAGGAGGTAGTAGGATGTACAAAGATAGCATTGCACCAAACTGCCATGATAACGTGGTTAGAAGCACCCGAAATGCGGCACAAGGGGGAAGATCACCTGTCCATCAGCTCGGGGACGATATATGAGGTTATGAGCCGCCAGAGTGTCTCAGGGTTCACGTCAGTGCGTTTCGGCGTCCGGTTGGGGAACCAAGTGATGTTAGTGGAGGAGGGTGATTGGTTGCCAACCCAGTTCGCATCGAGGACACTCTTGTCCGCTTCTGCCTTGATAGGGGTATGGTTTTCCACCAGGAGATCGAGAAGAGGTAGACCAGATGTTTCACCTTGCCATCGCGTGTATCCCTCGTCGTCGAAATAGAGGTATGAGGCATGTATTCGAGACGTCTCTTCAATGGGTAGTTCGGCCGCAGACCCGTTCTGTGGGAGCGAAGAATGACCCGGAACGGAGCAAAATGCCGTAGTGGGGCTTTCCTGCCTTGGTGAGTCCCTGGTGGGCTGGGTTGTAAAATGAGTTGATGGATTTGTAAGTGGGAAAACATGGAGCGAAGGGGGAGGGACACCCGAGGGAAAAGTGTGATTCATAGAAGCAAATGTGGATAGCGGGCTCGTGACGTTCGGATCTACTGTGAGATGTTGGGACGGGCTGAGACCAGCGGCAAAGACAGCTGGGGGGATGGCCTGGATGAGGGTCTCAAGCTGATGCATTCTATCTTCAAGGGTAGCGGTGCGTCTGGTATGCTCCAAGATAAGAGTGACCGTACGGGGTGCGTGAGTGTACGTACTTTGATTTGTGGGGGTGTGTACGTTTCCCCGGCTCTTCGAAGGTACACGGGGAGTTGGCAGTCAAGCAAGCCTGGCACGGATGACCTTCATCACATTTTATTCTCCGTCGTCTGAAGTTGGACATGATCAGCAAGACGGATCCCGAGTGGGGATGTTGATGGAGCGCACCGACAACGATCACACGCCCTGTCCGAGTACTATCAGAGGAGCGCTGTCAAGGAGTCAAAGGGAATAGACAGACCTGCTAAGCTTGAACCTGCGCTCCTTGAGAATTGATTGTTGTGGTTTTTCCTGTTGTTCTTGAGTAGGTGACATTGTCGAGGAGTGAAAAACAGAGAGCTAACGGCTATAAGTATTAGTTCCAATTCATCAAACTGGCATCATGTAACTCGGCGCCGGGCCGAACGGGAGATTCCGTCTTTGAACCATATCGGGAAATCAATTACAACGTCTGGGTTCCTGAAACAGCCGTGTGACTCATTGGCTCAGCGCTCATCCTCATTCCAATCGTACTGGGACCTTGTTCGCGAACCACCAGCGAGATCGTCGCGATTTAGTGCTGATTGAACTCCTTCTTCATCCCCTTTCTATTCCTTGTCTTGATGCTCTGCATGCCTGTTCGCCGATCACATCTTCCGAGCACTCTCTTTTGGGTAGCAGTCTCGACATCCATGCTGTGCAGCGCAAGAGACATGTGCACTGGGACCCAAGTTTCGGCATCTGTTCTAAAGAATGAAAGTTGGAACCATTGATGGCGGCCATATGTTGTATCACAATTCTCCGCGGACTTGACCATCCACAAAAAAACGCTGTGAACTTGGCTCGGCTTCCCAATCTGAGTCCCCTGCTCCCCCTGGCCTCTTCATTGCGGATGAACGGACCCCACCCCACAGCTTCGCAGCCTCGTGAACTGATCTCTCCAACCAAGAAAGAGGGTTTAACCAAACATGAGTGTTTAATTGGGTGCGTTGAGCGATATTGGCCTGTTAGAATCCGGAACAATGCATCACGACTTGCCAGGAACTAGCCAGGTAACTAGGCTTGCTTATGGCTTACGGACAAATAGACATAAATACCTCACCAGGTCATGACATTGGCAAGCAAAAGTCACCGTAACAAGTCGTGCGGATGTGGGGCAAGAAAACTGATTGGGGTCGGGGGGGCCGAAACACGATTCGCGGCGCTTACATTTATACTGGTCAAAAGACACCAGAAAGCGTAGGTGATATATCGCACCATAACACCTTATCTCGTTCAAGTTCGCCAACGAGAATTGGTTTCGACTTGTCCGTATGAAACGGGACGGACGCCGGGAGACGTCCCGTAATAATAATAAGAAAAAAAATGGTCTTGTGGCCTCCATCTATCGTCGATGAATATGCGAAGCTGGCGGTGTTTAAGCCTGTCATCCAGGATCATGGGAGCTTCGATGAGAAGCCGGAATGGGAATGTCGACCCAGTGACTCCGGCTCACCGCTCACGACACATGATGCCCGGGTCTCGAGGAACAACTCACAATCACCCATATTGACACCGCGGCGTGTAATGCGGACACAGTACACACTGCAGCATTGCCGAGCGGCGGGATCGTCATCTCATTATTAGATTACCGTGGATCCTGCTGCATTAGCCTGGGGGTGGGGTTACAAAGATAGCACATGACCGTTACCGCAATGTATTGTTTGCTTTCTGGATAACCTGGCACAAATAATTTTCCACAAAGCCAATGGCGCAAACTGCTTACCCCGCAGTCGTAAAACATGCCCATGTTATCGGATGGGACTCGCCGCTGTCACTATACAGTACCCTGGCACCGAATGGAGCCCCGTTTCTGATCATCAGTGGAGACTTGACGGCTAACGCGGACGATAAATTGCGAAGCTTGGCGCGGGTTTTCCAAGAGATGTGCTGAGATTCGGTCATGTTCTTGTCAACTCGAACCCAAGACCAAAAATATCAACGAGATGTGACCCGTTTTGGTTGAAATCACCCCGAACGTCGGTGGTGGTGATTATGTTCCTCACGCTGGTCCAATTGATCAACGTGCACGTCCGAGTCTATCAACAGCCTATGCCACTGCAACTGTGTCCATTGATGTAAATCGATCCTTGAAGGTGTTATTCACAACGCACCATATAGTGGTACGCGTTGAAAAGTAGTCGGAAGTCCATGCCGCCGTTTCGGATGGGGAGACCCGTGGATTTACGGAGCGAAGATGAATGACGGTTGCAACTTCTGCAGCAGAAGCGACTTGTGCTACATGACCCTTGAAGTTAATTTTGTTGGATAGCGCTCGAGATCCCTGGCACGATACAACTGGTACGTACTCGTTACGTAGCTGTTCGGATTTGACTCGGCTTATCCCGAGTTCCGGTTTTAGTCAGCCGCTTTGTGTGCAGCCATTCCGACGTGAACTTATGGAGCATGTTCGAAGGTATCGGAATAATAATACAAGGCATGTCCACAGTGGTTTCTGGAGTATCACTCAAACAAGTTCCATCACGTCGGGGGGACTCGGATTACTTACACATATTAAACCTTCCGAGGTCTTCGTTTTCTGAACGGCGGGCCACGAGGTCGTGCTTCCGGCACAAACACAGTGGAAAGTACCATCATCCTGGGGACCTCTGCCACTGAAGGAATTCTTTCCTTGTGATCTAATCCGGATTTTTTTCCAAATCGATGGCCCTTGGGCAAATTTTCAGGTGCGTCATTCCCCATTTCCAAACCAACATTTTTGCGATACGCGTTATCGCCTCACGGACCAGTCTGGGCTTGTATATCCATGTCCATCCTCAGAGAACGTCCCTTCTTTTTGTTCTGTAGGGGAAAAATGAAAGCATAGCAAAGAGTGTCTTTTCCATGACGAAATTCTGTTTTTCTCCGTATGAGCTGCACAGCACTCATCCGTCGATCTCGGCGGTGTTGAAATGTTGACGGAGGTTCAGTCGACGGACAAATGGTCCAACGCCTCAAGGAATCATGAAAGCAGAAAAGGATCGATAAGGTAATGCTGAAACTTGTTGCCACGCTGCCCGCAAGCTTCGTATCCCCAGAAAGCGATCGACGGGCCTGTCAGCGGTATGCGTCCTCGCAAGTTTTGTCTAGCAGCTCGGAACCAGCTCGGAGTTGTACATGCATTTTCACAGACGTATGTCTTGGAACGAACACATGTGTGCATCGTCGAGATCTGAGCAGAGCCATGATGTCCTTATCGTCAAATACGATCGCAAACATTTGCAGGTGCCAACGT
Source organism: Chiua virens (assembly GCA_019787685.1). NCBI lineage: Eukaryota > Fungi > Basidiomycota > Agaricomycetes > Boletales > Boletaceae > Chiua > Chiua virens. Next base: position 91,823 of record JAHNUO010000057.1, read on the forward strand.
GGGTTGCTCTCGCACATGGATTTACAAATATGAAAACCCTCTCGTGGCAGGTAGCTTGCGCAACACAATCTGATAGAGGCTGTCCCTCGACTGTCCACAAGTAGGCGAGACAGCCCAAGTGCTTAATTCCAGATTGAATTGACCGGTATCCTTTTTCACATCCTATTGAATTGTATTCGGGCCATTCAATCGGCAAACGTGAGATAGATGATAACATTAACATCATATTCCAAGCGCTGCGCCGATAGGCAGTTTGCCTCATTCCAGAAGTAGCATCACCTCGGGGACGCGGGATGTACCCACATTTCCCCGATTCTCCAAGGAGAGCTCAGACATACGATACACGCCTCGTGTATAATAAATTTCTGGCAGAATCTAAACAGAAAGCGGAACTTGTCATCTGACACTCGGGAGCGGTTCTTTGGTGACTAGTGCGGTGTTGAGGCGGTTGATCGAGTGTGAACGACTTCTGAGCAAAGAATGGATGTCAGACTTGAACAGAAAACAAAATCGAGCGAGGAATACGTTCGGGGCATATCCTAGAAATGCCGAGATGTGGTAGGATGGAAGTCCTGTCAATGGATGAACGAGGGGAGTTCTGGTACCGATTGCGATGTCAACAAGAGGTCCAGGGCGGTCTAGATATGCACAACTTTGAGCAACAGTCACAATCAACCGCTTAGAAGAGGCGGCAGCTTTGATCGATGACCCCGTGGCGTAGTGCAGCCTAGCTCTTATACACTCCAAGTTGCGCCTCCCGAGGATGTCGCGCAGGTTCCGCTGTCCTTTGCACGGTCTCTTGCACCCTCATCTCCCAGTAAAACAAGGTAAACGCGATCATCCTCGGAAACCACCGCAACGACACAAAGGTCTTGGGGGGCCCGATATAATCGATCGATAACATGATCACCATCTTGAAAGATCTGCGCTGCGCTGGCTGTTACCGTTACGCCGTTGCAACAGCATAATTGACCGAGGGTCGGACCTCGTGAATTGATATACCAAATGTTTTTGGAGCTCGATCTGTCACTGACAGAACCATAAACCTGGGAACGTGGGCTATCGCAAATGTGGAAAGATCGGTCGAGGGCTGGGATGGGCTTCAGTTTCGAAGGTGAGAGAAAGAGGGTGCGAAGCTGACCAGGGCGGAACTCAAGGGTGGAGTGTTGGAGAAGGACTTTATGACAATAGATGTCTCGGGTCAGAAGGGGATCCAGGCGGCTCTGGAGTTGTATGAGCTGAGCAAAGGTCCTGAAATAATGGACATTCAACTCCAATGCCTTGGAGTTGGGTGTGCCTAAAAAATAAACTGGAAATCATCTCGCTGTGATGGCCTCCAAGTGGATCAGAAAATGGCGCTTGGTCAATGTAGTGAAAGTAACTGTGGGCTAGCTCTTGGAAGAGAGCAGAGACATGACGAAGGTTGTGCCTTCCCGGACGAAGAATGGTTTCCAGATTGCAGATCACCTGCTCATTGATGGGCAAAAAAACGCAAAACTGTGGTGCAAAAGGCAATGTGCATGTCAATGGTTCAGAAAGCATGGTCTCTCGACCGACAATTGTAGGCGCGTGGTAGCGGCGTGGCCAGCAACCTGCAAACCACACGTTTGATCTCTCGGACCTCAATATCAGTACCCCTAACACGATTCGCCAGCCGTCGATGATGTGCTCAACACAGAATGAAAGGGGAAAAAAATGGACTCAGTTCATTCGGTTCAAGTTGTGGCGTTCGAAGTTGATTGGCTTGACGCGTGGTGACGTTGTTGTGTTCCTGAGAGTGACGGAATCGACGGTGGCCCGGCTCTCGGCAAAGTTTTCCTTCAACTTCCGACAACGACCCTTCGAACACCCCGACACTTCCGAAGGACCTGTCTGTGGAACATTCGGGAGAGGCATACTGACAGGGGACGCCACCGCCAGTTCAACATGACGTTAAAGAACCATGTGGAGTGGTCAAAGGGTTGTCACGGTCAGATCTTTTCATACAGTCCACTCCGATAACATACTCACTGGGTATCGATCATATATCTCAGCATCGCTTTGCCCTTTCCAATTGGCACATCCGAGTCGGGTCCGAGTTTTGAATATCGACCATCGGAACATTGAGTCTTTTCTATTCCCAAACGTTTCATCCAACAAGGTGCTTCTCCTGGACGGTTGGACCATTGTCATGACTTGCAGGGTCCACTACCATCCTGGACTTGGCAACCTTCGAGGGACCCTGCGGATGGGAAGCGGCATCCCGGTGTAATTTACCCCAAACGTCATTTGCCATTTCCTGTCTGCAGGCCCCTCATCGAAGAGTTCCACGTTATCACAGTGGTGCTTGGCTTCGACGGACTGCGGGATGGAAAGATGGTCACCTTGTCAACTTAACTTTGTTCAGAACAGGATCTGATGACGAAGATGACACTGACGATTGAGTCCCGGAACCCTGACAACTCGTTTGGATCTCTCGACGCCTGATACGGAGGAGCCCGATAGGTGAGTCATCTCAAGGCGACTTTTTTCAGTTTAATCTCTCTGTTGGAAGCATCGTTCGCCACTGGCATTAACACGGGTTTGCAGTGTCCATCTTGAATGAACACTGCGGGTGAAGGCAGGCGAAACGAAACCAGTCAATATTAGCACGGTACATACCCGTACCGCAGTCGTCTCGGACACCATCTTGGAATCCGCGGTTTGACAGATTACCCGCGGTGTGTGGCAGAAACGCCGCGGGTCTTTACAGCCTAATATCTAGACGGCATCATGGCGAGAACAAGAAAATGAACGTGCGTTCGATACTGAGAGAGGGACAGTAGCGCTAGCCCAGGCTCGGATCTTAATGCTTCGTATTCGAAGAACAAAACTGCCTTTTGCGTCATATCGACCAAGATTCTGGCTGGGGCACTGATATGTCGTTGTCCCGGAGCAGCCCACCATGATGAGGCCTTTTTCACCATCCACATAATGTATCAACTTATCTGGCAATGTACGAGCTGATTGGCAGCTGACGGCGTTGCGAATTGTACCTTGGCCAACATCCTGGACGTCGCACCCATTCACTAAATGTAAGATAGTTTTGGTGAAGGATCTCGAAGGTCAGACCACCCACTTGGCTCCTTATCCACATGAATCAGCGGGTGAAACTTGTCGGTCGCCTACAACCCCCCAATGTGGCGGAACAGGCAAACCACTAAATCGAACATCGGATACTCAGACTCCCCAGACTATATCTCGCCTATTTTGACCATTGTGGCGAGCTAGCAACCAGTTGCCTTGACACTCAACTGGAACACATCCAGTGTAAAACAAAGCATCCAGATTAGCCTCGTTGGGTATACTGACACCCTCAATTGAAACTGATATTCTAGCGGGAGGTTGTATTTACTTGAGATTTATTGTGTTACAACAATTCGCCGAAGCCCGTCCCAAGGTAGCAGCACTCATGTCCAACATCAGAAGACACGAGTCAACGAAGAATCAAGTTCCAAATTGCAAAGCCACCTCAAAGATGCATGTGGAATCGTAACTTGGGTAACGTATGGGTACGGGGAATTAACTCTCCGGTATGAGAATATGCGAGGTAAACGCGATCAATAAAGGATGAACAGGTCAAATAAAAGTTCACTTTACGTGATGAGTCGTTAAGACATACATCCAGCAAAGTGTGAATGTGCAGCGTCGTAGATCATCACCCAAACATGGGATAATGCGAGTCCCTCGAAGCGGCGGATAATTCATACTGCATGTCCAACGCTATCAAACTTGAAATCGTTCCCGCGGACATCGAGCTCGTTGGCGTCCACCGAGTCACACATCATCGCTGCCGGGAAACTTCCGTCGTCGGTTTTGCTCTCGGTCAGCGTCGTGACTTGGACGTGCATCCGGCGCCGTCGTTCGGCGCTTGTGTCTATGGACGCGTACCCAACGCTGAGGGGCACAGATGCCCCAGTCTGGATCGCCCGATTAGCGAGGCCGACGCGTATGATCACCATGTAGAACGTGATCGAGATGATGGGCGTGACCTGGCCAACCAATCAAGGAAGCATTTCAGTTGTAATCGTTTACTCTCCAGACAACGAGCGGAACAGACCGTATCGAGAACTACGTATTGAGAAGTGGACCGAGTCACGAAGCAAATCAACCCGATGAGGAGGGTGACAGAGTAGATGGCGCCAGCGTCGATGATGACGCGCAGCACAGGTCGTAGTTGAGACTTTCTGGTAGCTTGTATTCGACTAGTCTTGGTATCGACATACCAGATACGGAAAGCCAACAGCACTGGCGAGAGGTGAGTACCGTGAATTAGCAGTCTTCACACCGGCGAATGTGCGACGTACAGGTCGACAACAAGTTCTCCGAAAACGCGCATGCCCACCACGCTGTGATCCATAGGGAGAGAGTTCCGCCAAAGACCTCATGTTGCTTGACGGCAATCGAGCAGACATACGGCGTTGCAATCCCAGTGACTTGAGAGGCCGTCAACATTCTCACGACAACCCTATACATGGTGTACACATACCAGCCACGCCAATCCAAAGTATGACAGGGAGAATGATGCCGACTTTGGATTGATATACTACCCAGCAACGATACAGCTGTCAATGAAAATGGAATTAACCGACGACGTTCACGTGCGAAGAAGGGAGATACTTGCAATGACGCCATCCCCTACCAGCGTCTGCGCCGTGTAGATGTAATTCTTGTACACAAACGTCCAATGCGACACGTTCCCAAAAAATTTATCAGGCCCTCCGGGGATACCTCGAGAAAATATCAAACCCTGTATAATCCTGATGATATCGATAACAAGATGCTGTACAAACCAGAGAATAAACGATGTGCATTATTCAGGAAAAGGAACGGAAAAGCACGCACCGCCGTGCTAAAAGTCAGCAGCAAACACGCAACCACAAGCATCTTGCGGTTCAAGCGCTGGGCAGACAATTTAGAGGTCGATCTCAACGCCCATACCGTGCCTCCGAACATCAACAAAGAAAAACCTAGATGTTGTTTCCAAAAATATTTCGTTTTCGTCAGATGTGCATTTTTTTCGGCGATCACGGATCGATGATTCAGAGGTGTTGATTCTTACCATACAAGAGGGACTCCAGTATCATGGACAGTAGTTCTGCCTGGTCCAACGGTATGTCAAGCGGACCCATCTGTCAACGATCTGCACGTTCGAAAAAGCAGAAATGATTGTCCAGGACGGAAACCGGACGAGAATTTTGAAAGAAAGGCGAACCTGAGGGTGTTCGGTGGAAAGGGGTAGATAACTGGCACGCGCGAGTTGCCGCGTAGAATATCTGTTGCATGAGATTCCAGAGAGGTCATAATACTTGCCTGCGGTTGTCGGAACTGTGAAACCGATCTATTACACGACCACATGGTTCAACGTCTTCCTAAGCACAGCCACTCACTGTCTCAGATAGTCACGTGGCATCCTGACAACTCCAGTTTAGATTTCATGATGTTCAAGCTGGGATGTTCAAATGATAATATGTAAGTTGATCCTAGAGGTGAGTGACATCAATCTATAACGATACTCGTCGCCAAAAAGCGTACGAACTCGATCCTGCCAGTGGTTTGTTTCGGACATCGGCGTCATGGCACCCGCTGCCCATTCTTCCGCTTTCAGTAAATACCGCGAATCATGTTGCGTTCAAACGTTCATCCCGTGCGCCTGCTTCACACTCGCATCTAGCATAATTTGTCAAAGACAATCAAGGTACTTGGATAACAAGCACAATAAGTCGAAAAATAAACGAAACGCAGATGAGGATTCCAAAACAGTTACTGTGTTCACCGCGTTTTCAAGTTGAATATTGAATCCGAATCGATGACGGGCAGAACGGCCCGAGTACCGCGCGTCGTTGAATTTGAGCGGCCGAAGTCGATCGATCTCCTTGGCTTTACAACCATGGTACCAGACGCACCTGATACGGTTCAACAATAAGTTTGAGGTGCAGAGTCATGTGCTTGGGCCACCAGGTACACGCATCTCTTCCACAACAGAAGTGGTCCCGTGACGGTTTACGGAGGTCACATCGGAATATCCCGTTGACATCTATCCTTTGTCTGCCAGTCCTAGCCTACGACTTCAAATTGTTTCAGTTTAGACCACTTCCCGACAGCCTGCACTGCACAGCATTGATCTTGTAGCTCGCGTTTGAGCGATTGCTGAGAACAAAGAAGCGCTCGTGAAAAGTGGGAAGTTGACGTGCCGAAACGTATGCATGGCAGCGTACTTACATTCGAAGGAGGTCGAGTGAATTGCATTGCAAGATAGCTCAAGGCCATTTTGTTCCGATCCTTCGCGCCGTCTGTACTTCTCTGCCACAGAATAATCTGACAGCGCACCTCATGTCAGCGGAGTGGCATAGTTCAGACTCGGACATGTTTCGATTTCCCTGTCGTTCAGATAATCGTTACTTGGAATAGTTTATTTTCCGTTGTCCGTGCTATCTATACCCAAGAAAAGAGGCACATGACAAGTCCAGATGAGCGCTGCGGAAAAAAGGAGGTAATGAATAGCGTGTAATGACGGCCTGCCAAAGCAAAGTGGCAGAAAAAAACAATGGGGGAGAACGAAAAACGACGAAGATGAAGCAAATACAACACTGGGTCAGATCCGCCCCCGTCTATGATACAACCGCCACGCGCGCGCGGCCTGTCCCTCGAGCATCGTCATACGGCCCGTCCACCCGGCCATGAATGCGTACTCGCCGGCCGGCCGTCGTCAGGATAGAACCCCATCTCATCGCTCGGATGATCCGGTATCCGGAAACTGTGCGACAGCGACGACGCATGACGAACCTGCATCTCGTACGATTCAGGGGCTGAAAATCCCAACGATGATGACTGCGTCCGTCCATGACTCGGTGCTGGCAGCGCCGGTATCGATGTCGGCAGCGAGGATCTTTCCACGACTCCCCCGTTCGGAAAATGGTACACGGAGGGCGGTATGGGAGACGGTATCGGGATGTCGTTGGAGGAGTAGTACGACACGTGCGGGGACGTGGTTTGCTCCGTGGGTATATCCAGCGCCCCTACATGGATCAATGGTGTCGTTCGCTCAGCGTCGAGCGCCTCGTCGGCATACTCGCCTGGACGCTTCTCGTTGACGTCCGATTCGGGTGGGACCCCTCTTGGCTCATACACATGCGACAGGTTCACCTCGGACGTTGAGCGGGCGTGCGGCTCACGAAACATGGGTGCTGTCTCCAGGTCATATGTACCCTTGTTTTTGGATGCCTTGCGATGCCGTATTCCAAGGCGGTCTTTCAAGTCACCGTTGACCCACATCTCGCGAACAATCTCCTTGTCGAGCGGCCAATAGGCGGAAGAAGCATACTTATAGAGGAAGCGAGGTGCTGATGAATGTGCCAAGTCAGACCCACGCTTCCAAAACGTGCCTGTTCCGCTTACCTAATGCGACCAGCGCTGAGAAGATAGCTGTAGCCCAAAACGTAATATTGGTAAACAATATTGCCACTTCATCCACGAACGAGCCCGTGGACGAAAAGAAATTGTTGGCTGGGGCATATGAGTAGGACACGACCCACAGGAGCATCACGAGTGAAGATCCGATGACGACGATCCACGTAATAAACGTCCAGCTAGGTGATTGTTCCGTCAGTATTTAACCTCCTGGCCCGTTTGATGTTAAAGTACGCACTAGTGGGTGTTCATTCCAACAAAGGTGTTCGCAGCAAAGATGGCAGCGATCGCAACAGTAGTGCCAAGGTCGGTCAAGGAGTCGATACCCCTACCGTTCCAGGACGTCGTGAGACCGAGTGACCAGACAAGATAAGGAATGTAAAAGACGACAGCCGACTGGTATAGACCATCGAGCATGTACGACCAGAACTTAATTCGAGTGTATTCCAGGCCACGGATGCCACGGATGTAAAGCTCGGGGAATGCCAGAGCCGCTTTCATGTTAACGTCCTGATCGAATGCTGATACGACCGGACGTTAGAACGATGCATTCCTGCCAAGATCATGCAAACACTTACCACCAAGAACGATGACCGGCAGCGACGTGAAAACCAAGTTGTAAAGAAGGATGAAACTGTAGTCGTACAGGTATGTTGCGTCGAAGCTGTCCGAGAATGGGGGTCAATCGCAACTATCCGCATGACAAGATGTGCGATGACTCACTAGCAATAGATGAGATACCAAAACCCGGCCAACGTCCATATCACGTTCTACAGCAAAGAAGCTCTTCATCAGTCGACCCACTCCAAAATGACACGAGGCAACACAAACCTTGTAAAAGAAGTTGCTATGCATGTCAGCAATCCGTTGATATGACCAACGTCCATGCACGAGGAGCAACTTGGTCAAGAACCGGAACTGGCCAAAGGCGTAGTCTGCTGACATGGCCGCCTGTGAACCTTCGTGACCCAACAGCCCACAACCAACGTTTGCTTCCTGGATCATTGCCACATCGTTGGCACCGTCCCCGATGGATAGCGTCATCGCTTGCGACCCTCCTTGACCTAGATTTAATTCGTGAACAGAAGCGCGCTTGGATAACAAACAAAATGTACCAGCTTCACCGTCAATGCCTTCTGGGCCGGCGAGACACGGCAACAGACGACCGTCTCACATTGCGTGCCAAGATTGAGGAATAATGACTTGATATCGGGCGTCAACGCATGCCGTAGTGTCTCGCCATCGATCACGACCGCGAACGCAGCCTGGGCACCAGGTACGAATCCGCGTTTGCGCGGGTCCAACGATGGAGGACCCAAGATGGACGCAATCTTGTTCAACCCTGCTTCAATTTGCGCACGCGTTCCCTCGGGGCTGTCAGCCGATATAATCATGATCTCCATGTCCTGCTTGAGTAGATTACAGCTAAATCCGATTTCGATCGCCGTTTGCAGTTTGTCGCCTGTGAGGGAGGTGAGACACGACGAGGTAAAACATATACAACGGCTTGCTCACCTGTGAGGATCCACAACTTGATGCCTGCGCGATGGAGTGTTTCGATTGCGTCTGGAACACCTTCCTGCAGCTTGTCCCTCCAGCGCCGTCGCGCCGAGCAACAGAAGTTCCTGTTCGATACTTGAAGCTGCCTCTCCACTTCTTCCTCCCTGTTCTCCGTGGCCGCGGTTGCCGCGTCATACGTCCTCCCCCACATCAAGAACTGTTTTCTGTCAACACCCGATACGCAATACATAGCGTCCTCAACCCCGAATTCGCAAACATGTCCATATCCTTGGTCGTCTTCTCTTTCAGCGCCGGATCGACATTGGCCGAAAGACGCTCATAAATGACCGAGTCGGCGCCCTTGCAATACAAGACAATCCGTCCGTCCGGTGTGCGCACAACCACGCTCATCCGTTTTCGCGAACTGTTGAACTCGATCGTCTTCAGCAATGTGTACCGCTCAGGCTGTCCCATGACCTGGATGTCGACCGCATCCTTGGATTTACCGACAAACGGAAACCCGACATCCCTTGCGCCGGCCACCAGCGCCGCTTCGTCCGGCGATTCTGCCTTATACTCCAGGTACCACGGCTTCTCCGCTTGATTGGGCTTGTCCGCGAGGACGGTATGGCAGATCGCCAGCGCACGGAAAAAGGCGATGATGTGTCCTGTTTGTTCAGAGTTCCGATCACTGATGTCCTCGGCGAGCTTGGGCGAGACGAGCGTGAGCTTGTCAACCTGGGCGTACCGGTTCTTGAACAGCTTCACGAGCGTGGTCACCATGGTGTCTTTGAGCTCGGCCAGCTTGTGTGCGAGATCCTCGGGTTGGACGGCGTCCGCGCGCCCTTCTCTCGTCGCAGCGCCACGCTGTGCCTCGGTGATACCCTCCCCATATACGACCCCATGGATGGAACATTTCTGGAACTCCATGACGTTCTGGTGAGCGTGCCGGTCTTGTCGGAAAAGACGTATTCGATCTGACCGAGATCGTCAGAAATACCCCAGTTCTTCGGGACACAGGCGGTGTCAAAGGGTTTGTAATACATGTCGATGTCTTGCGCGATGAAGTAGGCCTGGATCGTCTTGACAATTTCGATTGAGATGAAGAGCGAGACGGGAACGATGTTCTGGAATGCGATGAGGCAGGAGCTACGACGCCACGTCAGTCCGGCACAAAAGCAACGATGGAAGAAGACTCACACAAGGTTACAAGGGCGTTGAGAGCTGAAGAGCTCGTGGGGTCTACTCCCGGAGCATAAATCTTCACGCTCGTATTCGGCAAACCATCCAAAACACCATAAATGACCGCGGAGAGCGCACAGATGATGAGCAGGAAGACGAAGTTAACGATGACGTTGAAGTTCGTTTCCT
>JAHNUO010000058.1:0-102090 GCA_019787685.1 Chiua virens
GGGGTGTCGAAAGGGGAAATCGGCCCAATATCATGATGGCGACGGCGGAGTTCACAGTGTTGCATGCACCTTGGCGAGGTTATCAATGGCGAGTTCCGTTCGTCCGAGGAAAAAGGAGTTCATAACGTGGAGTAGGGGGAAGCTGCGAGAGATGCGATCCACTAATATCGACGAGTCTATGATAAGTACCTTGATGAGTAGATACCCGAAGTGAAATGCAGAAACGGGAGACGCGATACCCCAAGTTTGGGTCCGGTTCGTATGTTAAACCCACCATTTACCGCGGAGCGTCGACCATCGGAGACTATCGGGAAGAAAGAGCTCATTGTTATTCAGTCCAACACTACCGTCGCTACATCTTGACATGAATCGCATGGCCGTGGAAGTACGTGAGAAAAAATCCGACGTACATACGCGTTGCTCCTGGGATCGTTTCTTTACTTAAAACCCTTCGCGGGTCGCGAGGCGACAGACATACGTGGTAAACGGCGGAAATGTACCGGCGGAAATTCTAATGCCAAATTGTTTGAAGGGTCTGCAAGCTGGAAGTATGGAAGATTGACATTGAACCGATCTTCTGGACTAGCACAAGCTTTGCTTCAGAACCCAAAGTGGACGACGCGTTCCCGGGCCCTATCGATAGGTAAATGCGGAAGAACAATCGTGAAACTCAGCCTGATGTTGAATGGGGTACATGCATCTCCGACGAGGATCGTGAATAGCCATCAGAATGTGCTTGGCCGAAAACCATATGATCTTTCATTTCGCCTGCTGATGGCGTTATACGTGAACGCAAGAATCTGCCTATACGTTGAGACAAGTGGATAACCAATTTATACCGCTCACGCCTCAGTATGTATACGGGTCGAAGCTTCGGGAAATGTCGTGTGGTTCAAGTGTTTGAAACCATGTGGACTGAAGATCGACGATACTTTAAATCTTGATAAACGTATACTGGTAAAACTATGAGAACGAAATAACATGGAACTTTGGGGGATTCGGCGTGCCAGTGAGTACAGCACCTAGTATGGCTCAATTACCCGGATGTCGGACCACATAAAACAAACGACCTTACGCTGTCCACCCACACGACACGCAGACGCTGCCCCCTTGTTCGAGTCGGACGCGCTGCCAATGTCGTTCTAGTGATCCGGCGGGTCAAGACGGTCGCAATCGAGGTGTGACGACGTCGACAAACTTCGTTCCATCGAACGGCGTACGGCTGCTTTTTGAATGGTCAAAGACTTGGATGTGAATCTGTACGTGAGACATCGGACATGGGGCGAGAGAGAAGTGGAGGCATCGGATCACTGAAAATTCGACAACTTGAAGTATCTCGGTCATTTCAGGTCTGCGCTGGTAGCGGATGTGCGCTACGCGTGGTCCTGGATCGTTGGGAAGAAAAAGTGACTGGCGTGGCAGATTCGCAGTGTATAGAATGACCATCGATCGTCCCCAGGGGGTGTGTTGGACTGGAGAGTAACATCGACAGCTCGATCATCTTCCGATTCGCCGCACAGCACGGCAGTCACTGCGGAAATAGTCATCGAGTGCCTCTACGATGAGCCTGCGCATCATGATGATCCACACGCTTGCTGACGGCGCAGTCTATTGATCACTCAAAAAGGTCATCAATGGTGTCCACCTCGAGTTTTGTGAGAATGTATACCATGACCAACCCCAGACGGAAGTGGAGTGCGGGTGAATAGTGCTTTGACCCCACCATCATTCCATGTTGGATGGTGGTGGACAGGTGCAAAGCAACTGATATCCAAGTCTGGAGAGATGCAGCATAGATGAGTGTACTGTGTGTAGGCCAACAATAGTAATTGGAATGTGAAACTGTGAGGAAACTAATAAGGACTGTCTCAATATCAGAAGCAAAGTGCTTAAGATTTCAAGACTAAGGAAACAATACAGGAAACTATACTACTTATATACTGTACTCGAAGTGAGCACGGACCAACCTAATATAACAGGAATTCCTATAGAAAGGAATTATTGGAGAAGGGGAATGTTAAGGGTATGATGACAGTATGTTGCAATTGTTCGTGAGTGTTCTATACTATTCTACGGAATATATAAGCAATGACGTGACTCTGTTCTCGAGGGATTAGGGTATTCGGGATATGAAATTCTGGTTCTGACATTATCCCCCTTCTGAGACGAAGTGTCCTCGCAAGTCGGGAATTTGAAGAAAGAAGAGTCATATTTGTTATACTAGATTTTCCTGAATTCTTTAAACTCAGGATCATTGAACATAGGGGAAGGAGTGGGGAGCGGCACATTCTGACAGATGGGACAATCACATGGGGCATTGGTTTCCATGGATTGGGAGATGTGAATGTTGAAACAACCTAGAACAAGACTAGACTGTTAAAGTGTAGTGGATGAAGTGAGAGGGGGTTCAGTCCAGTGAAGAGGCAAAAACTCCAAGAAAACTTTGTTAGAGCTCTCTGGCTGTCATTCATGGGGTTTATATACTACATGGATATCGGAGTTCTAATCTGAGTATGAACTACATAGATAAGCATACTGTATCCTATTGGATGATAAGGTGTGAATCGATATGAGTCATAGATAAGAGCATAGCCTTGCACTGCCGATGATGAGTCAGTGATAAGGGAAATGAAAAGATAAGAGGCATGTGTTGATGGATGCTGTGTTATTGTGGCAGCCAATCGGATATGATCCTTTGGACAGCCTTGACATGAGGCGTGTATGTTTAGAATAGATTGAAAGTTGGAGTTGAGAAGTGAGGAAAAGTTGGTATCGTAACACTATCCCCCTTCTGTTGATCAAGCTCTGAATGATCTATTTCATAATTGAGACTATGGAGACGATCCTCATCTTCGCTTTTTGTTTTATCGTCATAAGAGCGGAACATAGAGTTGAATTTGGTTTGTGTGACTTTTAATTTCCTTGGGGCATCTGGATGTGCTTCGTGGAAATCAGAAATGAGATCCGGAGCATTTTTCAGATTCTTTAGCGGTTCCCAGGTTCTTTCGTCATCATCATATCCTTTCCAGTGTATGAGATATTCTAAGCGGTGTCCCTTCATTCGGGAATCGACAATGTAGTCTGCTTCAAATTCTTCTTCTCGGTCATCTTCTATTACGACAGGTCGTGGTTTATAAACCGGCTGTTCGGGGAGGTGTTCTTTACAAGGTTTGACCTGAGAAATATTTACAACTGGGTGTATTCACATAGTGCGTGGGAGTCGAAGCTTTAAAGCATTCGGACCGTGCATGGATATTATGTCATATGGTCCAATCCATTTGTCTGTGAATTTTGGGTGTTGCTTTATTTTTAGATTTGCTGTAGAGAGCCAGACCTTATCGCCAATGGCATAGGATGGTGGTTCTGATCTCGATCTATCGGCAATGTTTTTCATGTTTTCCGCGGCTTTGTCTATATTAGACTTGGTTTGTTCTAGAACTTCGGAGAAATCCGTAATGTAGTTCTGAGCAGCCGGGTTTTTCATGGTATGTGGCATAATTCCCATCCTAGGGACGTAGGAACGTGTGACTTCGAATGGTGAGAATTTAGTGGCAGCGTGTTTCTTGCTGTTGTATGAGAATTGTGCGAGAGGGAGCCAGTCGACCCATGTGTTATCTTTCTCTGCACAGAACATGCAAAGGTACTGTTGCACTTCTCTATTCATTCATTCAGATTGTCCGTCCGTTTGTGGGTGATGTGCGGTGCTTAATTTGGGTGTTATTTTTAACCCTGAACATATATCTTTCATAAGTTGGGAAGCGAATTGTGGTCCTCTATCAGATATAATGGTTTTAGGGAGGCCATGATGTTTCCATATGTGTGAGAGATATAGTTTAGCGAGATCCATAGATGAACACGTTTTGTGGCAGGGAATGAATTCGACTTCTTTCGAGAAGCGATCTACTACCGTGAGAATGGAATCATAGGAGTGTGAAAGTGGGAGATCTGTAATGAAATCTGCTGAGATATCTTCCCATGGTAATGACGGTGTTTCTAAAGGTTGCAGGAGTCCTGCTGTTTTCTGATTAGAACACTTGAAACGAGCGCATCTTTCACAGTGTGAGACATAATTTTTGACTTCTTCGTTCATTCGAGGCCAAATGTAAGTTCGTGAGAGAAGTTCTAAAGTTTTGTCATAACCGGGATGTCCTGCTTCCGGTGTGTCATGAAACATAGTTATGCATTTCGTTCGTAAAAGATCGGGAATGAAGATCCTATCCCCCTTTCTAAGGAAGGCGTCCTCGACTTTATATCCGATAGATAATAGGTGTTTCATGGCATTTGGTGATAGTTTCATAGTTTCATGTTGTACATCAGATAAGAATTGATCACCATTATAGAGGAGAGTGATGGCTGATCTGATCTTAGATGGATCCATGAGAAGGATTCCTTTGTTATCATCTTCGATTCTGATCATGTGATCTTCTCATCTGCTTAGAGCATCTGCTTTTCCCATAGTGACTCCAGCCTTGTGGTGCCAAGTGAAGTTAAAGCGTGAGAGATATTGAGCCCATCTCGCTTGTCTTCGGTTAAGATCTTGGCGTGTCATAAACCATGTAAGGTTCTGGTGGTCGTTCCATATTTCAAATTCGTGTTTTGCACCCTCAAGGTAGTGGCGCCATAGTTCTAGAGAGCGGATAACCGAGAGCATTTCTTTGTCGGCTATTGGGTAATTCCGTTCTTCTGGGGTCATAGAGTGGCTATTGTAAGCGACTGGGTGCCAGAGTCCTTTTTTTCTAAAGATAGAACTGCTCCTGTAGCGAAATCCGATGAATCACATTCTAGGCGATATTTGGCATTCTGATCCGGATAAGCTAGAATAGGGGCTGTCGTAAAAGCCTTTTTAAGCATAGTGAGTGCTTCGTCACAAGCGAAGGTCCATTCAAATTTTTGATCCTTTTTAGTAAGGTCATGTAAAGGTCGTGCTATTTTTCCATAATCTTTAATGAATCTGCAATAGAAGTTGGCAAGTCCAAGGAAACTTCTGATGTGTTTGACTGAGGTGGGAGTTGGCCATTCGGCTACTGCTTTGGTCTTTTCGTTATCCATTTTTATTCCATCAGTTCCCACGATCATTCCGAGGAAGTCCACTTCTTTTATGCGAAAGAAGCATTTTTCTGGTTTTACGTATAGATCGTTCTCTTCGAGGCGTTTAAGCACTTCGAGTACAATTTTGTCATGAGTTTCATAATCGTCGGTGTCTGTAAAGATCATAAGATCATTGATGTAGACGACAACGACGCCATTCATATCGGCAAAGATTTCGTTCATCATGGTTTGAAATGTTGCTGGTGAGTTACATAATCCAAAGTACATGACGATGGGTTCAAAAGAACCTCGGTGGCAGACAAATGCTGCTTTCCATTCATTGCCCTCTTTGATGCATACGTTATTGTATCCCCATCGGAGATCCATTTTCGTAAAAAGCTTAGCGTCTTTTAATTTATCCACAAGCTGCGAAATAAGTGTTACAATACCAACTTTTCCTCACTTCTCAACTCCAATATTCAATCGATTCTAAACATAAAACGCCTCATGTCAAGGCTGTCCAAAGGATCATATCCGATTGGCTGCCACAATAACACAGCATCCATCAACACATGCCTCTTATCTTTTCATTTCCCTTATCACTGACTCATCATCGGCAGTGCAAGGCTATGCTCTTATCTATGACTCATACCGATTCACACCTTATCATCCAATAGGATACACTATGCTTATCTACGTAGTTCATACTCAGATTAGAACTCCGATATCCATGTAGTATATAAACCCCATGAATGACAGCCAGAGAGCTCTAACAAAGTTTTCTTGGAGTTTTTGCCTCTTCACTGGACTGAACCCCCTCTCACTTCATCCACTACACTTTAACAATCTAGCTTTGTTCTAGGTTGTTTCAATAAGCGGCAAGGGGTAGTTATTTTTGCTTGTATGTTCGTTTAGGTATCGGTAATCCTGAACCATATGTTTCTTTCCATCTTTCTTAGGGACAAAGAAGACCGGAGATGTTTGTTCTGATTTAGAGGGTCTGATGTAACCTTTCTTTAGTTGGTCATCAATAAATGTGGAAACCTCCTCTTGTTCTGTGACAGAGAGGGGTATTAAGCGACCCTTCTTCGGAACAAATGTTTCTTTTAGGTCAATGCTGTGATCCCATGGTTTTCGTAATGGTATCCTTTCGGACTCCGTCTTTCCAAATACTTTAGCATATTTTAAATATTCTCGTGGGACCATCTCTTCAAGAGTGCGTTCCTTAGGAGGAGAAGGTGGAGTTTCCATGTTTGTGGTAAAAATACGAGATTCTGCGATAGAGTTTGCATATTTAAGTTCTTCTGCGATAATGGAATCCAAGAAATCGTCTTCTTCTTGAGAATGACATGACTCCGGGCATCTCCGCATTACAACCGATCCAGTGGACCAATCTATATGGGGATTGTGGTGCTTTAACCATGTATATCCGAGGATAAGGTCGTTCTTTCCAAGGTTGGTAATTTTGGCATCCACTATTTCCCTGTGTCCTTTGTAATCAATCAGGATCTGTGTGGCGTGAGTAATAGCGCCTGCTTGATTTTTGGTTCCATTGACATTGAAGACTTGAATGGCATGAGGCAGCGTGTGAGTGGGAAGTTTGTGCTTAGCGACGTAATCCTCGTGTATGAAGATCGCATTAGCTCCACTATCTAGAAGCGCTTTTGCTCCAACATAACCAATTTGGTTTACTGGGGATACCAAAATTGGTAATACTATTTCTTTTTCTACCGATGTAGATCTAATGAAAGACCCATCGGGGATTTGTTTTGGGACAGAATTAAGCATGGAACTATCGTGTCCGCCATGCTCCACAGAGACGCTGTCAACGCTTTCGTTTTCTGTTGTTTTTGATGAGTTAGGCAGTTTATCCTCTTGCTGGGGAGGTTTTTCGGAATAAGCGAAATCAAACTTTAAAGACACGGTGTTTTCATAATATTTAGGAAGGGTAGTGCGAATGTGAGATCCCAGTTTACTCAGTTCGCCTTGCCTTTTCCCTTCTTTTCGGTTTCGTATTTGTCATAGTAAAATGCCTGTACTTCTTCAGGAGTCATTCCGCAGATGGCCGCAAAAGGGTCCTTATCCGGGACTGAAGAAGTGGAAGTCTTAGGGGTTTCCTTTTGAGATGTGGATCTCGCTTTACGAGTTTTGCCACATGAGGCTTTATGGTTGCCGGCGTAGAATTTGCATTCTGGGCACTGCACTTTGGGTTTAGGGCATTCTCTTGGGATATGTCCCTTTCTCCGCAGTTGAAGCATTTGTTGTTAGGGTTGACCTTCTTTTGGCCAAATGCCCTTACTTCTTTGCCGGTGAACCAGCCATCTTCGTCTTGTTCGTATGTCACAGCCCCTATGTCCATTGCATTGGGGTCCTTCTGTTTCCAGTTCCTTTCTCCTCGGACGTAATTGATTGACTCGAAGGAGTTACCTGCCGTGCGAATTGCAGCGAGGTATTTGGTGACTGCTTGGTTGCGGTCGGGAATGAAGGAGGGGTGTGACGAGTTTGTATAGATCGGATCATTCAGATCTTGCCGTTGTCCATCCTTGAAGATTTGGAATATTATGCTTCTGGCGGTATTTGTTTCCAGAAGCCTTATGGCATGTGTGGGATCGATCTGGGCTTGTTGCCACAGGTTTTCCCATCGGACTATGAAGTCTTCGACCCTCATGTTACCCTGTTTCAGGTTTTCCAATTGGGTACGAGCCCAGTCCACTTTATTGTTCTGTCGGAACATTCCTTCTATGTCCACGACTAGTTGTGCCCATGTGAGTTTAGAACCTTGAGCTAATCTTGTCTCGGCGAATTGCGAGCTTTTCACTCCTTTGAGACGTGAGAGTACGGCGAGTACCGCATGGTGTGAGTCAGGGGCGATAGCCCTCTGATTGATGTCGAGCCATCCTTTCATCTTAGCCCACCATTCTTCGAATTTGGTTTGATCTCCGTCATAGAGACCGGGGTCTGCGAATATTTCGACTTTGGATGAGGTGGCAGCTGGTGCGGTTGCTCCAGTGTTTATTTTGTTCTCTAACGTTGCGACTACATTTGTCAATTCTTGGACCAGCCAAGCCGAGGCCGTGAGACGATCTCCATCATTCAACGATTGGTTGTTTAGATCCTTGAGGGCGGTGGCGTAGGTGTATCCTGACATGTTTAGTTATCGGTTTGGTTATCCCAATCGCCTGCGTTTACTGGTGCGTTCCAAGGACCGGCGGTGTTGTTAATAACGGGGGGTGCCTGGTACTGGAAGTCTTGCTGTTCGTAGGGGGCGTAAAGGGCAAAGATGACTGTGTATTCGTTGAATTGGATCCTGAAGTTCAAGGATCTTTGGTAGTCGATAAGGTTTTTCGAAACTTGGTAGAATACGAAAAGAACTGTGAGGAAAATTACAAAGATTGCTGCAAAAATGAAGTATGCTAGCATCTATTGGTTGTATCTCCTAGGGGTTCTAAGGGTGTTTCGAGGTCTAAAGTATGGACGCTCGATGTTATCGTATTGTGAGTAAGGGCGAATCCGGGAAGGTACTAGGTTAGCTTTGTAGCGCCTAAGTATTCTTTTCCTTTCTAACTCCGTTCGCGCGTTTCTCCTTTCAATCTCTCTGGGTGGGAGCCAGTCGTTTGGATCTCCAAAGCTTTCCTCAGAGGGCTCTCTTAATGGAGCAGGAGGGAATGGGGATGGTTCTCTTTTGGGAATGGGAGCGGGGAAATATTCGCACTTTGGTTCCTCAGATGGATACCGTAATTCCGGGCTGTCAGACCGGGTTGACTCTCTTTCACTAGAGTAGTCTGGGAGCGACGAGTTGTCTCCTAAGAAGTGGCCTAGTAAGGCGTGAAAAATCTCTGTGTCTGTCCTGTCCTTGGGATCGAGATCCTCTAAGGCAACTACCTCGGCGAGATAGGCGGCGTCAAGTACGTAGGGTTCTTCCTTTATATCAGGGAAGGCCTCGTTGGCGGCGGCGACAATGGAGAGAGGGAGGGATGTCACTATTTTTTTTGTGGTCTCAGTAAAGAGGACAATATCAGCGACGAGCGCGCTATCGACTTCTGTGCTATATGGACCTTTGGTCTCGAGCGGCTTTCGAAGAGGATAAAATCTTCCGTTCAAAGGGTTGCGACTTACTCTGTGCGCTTGTTCCTCTTGTTTAGTGGTAAGACGGCTACGACGAGGTTGAGGGACTTGACAGTAGTATCGACGGCGAAGAAAGCAACAAAGTTCTAATGAAACAACCTAGAACAAGACTAGACTGTTAAAGTGTAGTGGATGAAGTGAGAGGGGGTTCAGTCCAGTGAAGAGGCGAAAACTCCAAGAGAACTTTGTTAGAGCTCTCTGGCTGTCATTCATGGGGTTTATATACTACATGGATATCGGAGTTCTAATCTGAGTATGAACTACGTAGATAAGCATACTGTATCCTATTGGATGATAAGGTGTGAATCGATATGAGTCATAGATAAGAGCATAGCCTTGCACTGCCGATGATGAGTCAGTGATAAGGGAAATGAAAAGATAAGAGGCATGTGTTGATGGATGCTGTGTTATTGTGGCAGCCAATCGGATATGATCCTTTGGACAGCCTTGACATGAGGCGTGTATGTTTAGAATAGATTGAAAGTTGGAGTTGAGAAGTGAGGAAAAGTTGGTATCATAACAAATGTAGGGTCTGCAAACTGCTTCTGGGTGTTCATGATGGAACTTCTGCACCAAAGCAGTTGCATTCCTAAGATCTGTGATCTTCTTCCATTCATTCTCCTCTCTGGGGAATCCTTTCCAGGCCATGAGGTATTCGATTGTTCCTCGGTGTTCTCAGCTATCAAGGATTTGTTCAATCTTGTGTTCTGGTTGGGTGGTGACAATGATTGGCAGAGGAGGAGGCATTGTCTTTTGGGATTCAAAGGTTCCTTTGACATATGGATAAAGAAGGCTTTCATAGAAAACCAGGTGAACTCCTTGCCATTTCTTGTCTAATGCCAGTTCATAGGTGGCTTTTCCTACTTTCTTGATGACTTTAAATGGTCCGTATCAACGATCGTCAAGCTTCTTAGAAGGTCACTCGGTTTGGATGTTGGTTGCTTCTAGAAGTACCAGATCATCTTTCTGGTATTCTTTCGACGGCCATGCTGATTGATCGTAGAACCATTTCATGTCTTCTTTTGCATGGGCCAATGCAAATGAAGCTACTTCTCTCAACCTCTTCATCTTTTCTATGAACTCCATGGCTGTCTGGTTGTGGATTGGTTTCGGTTCTTTAACAAAGATGGAGAGGGAGTGACTGTAGTTCAACAGGAACGGAGCATATCCTGTAGAAGACGTGGTTGCATTATTGTGAGCAAATTCTGCCATTGTGAGCCATTCCATCCAGTCGGTTTGTCTGTGATTTACATACAACCGGAGGTATTGCTCAATTTCAGTGTTAATTCACTCGGTTTGTCCATCTGTCTGAGGGTGATAAGCTGTTGACGGGTTTCCTTCTATGGAAAGGCTTTTGTAGAACTCCTTCATGAATGATGATATGAAGTTCAATCCACGATCTGAGATCACTTTCTTAGGAGTGCTGTGGAGTTTGAATACATGTTCCACGAAGATCTTGGCGACTCCCATCAGTGTGATGTCTGTGTTGATCAGGAATAACTGGACCATTTTTGAGAATCAGTCTACTATGACAAGGATGCCGTTTTGTCTGTTAGACTCTGGCAAGGGACTGATTATATCTACTAAGATCGTGTGCCATAGATGACTTGGTATGTCATGAGAGTTCAGGGGTGTCTTGGAACCCAAATGCGATACTTTCATTTTCTGGCAATGATCGCAGCCTTTCACATACTTCTTGATATCTTTATACATTGAGGGCCACCAGTATTTTGCCTTTAAGAGGTCTTTTGTTCTCTTTATTCTGGGGTGTCTGGCGAGAGGATGGTCATGATATTCTTTGATCATCTGATCTCTTGATTTCTCAGGAACATAAACCTTATCCTTCCAAAGGATCTGGCCATCTTTTTCGAACCAATATTCTTCTCAGGCTTTTGCCTTCTTTACTATTTCTGGTTCAACTTCAAAGGTCATTTCCCTTACAAAGGGTTTCTCAGCAAGGAGGACGACATTCTTATTGTTGTTATCACCCTTCTTATGGTCTGGCCTTCTGGACAGAGGATCTGCAGGGTTTGACTTCCCAGGTTGATGCATGATAGTGAAATGGTAGAGTTGAAGGATCTCTGACCATCTCGCTTGTCAGCAGGAAAGATCTTGTGGTTTCCTGAAGAACTCAAGGTTCTTATGATCCATCCAGATTTCAAATGATTCCTTGGCATCAATGAGGTGGTGCCTCCATTCTTTCAGTGCAAAGATTATAGCTAACATTTCCAAGTCCGTGGTGTGGTAGTTTCTTTTAGTGGCATTAAGGGATTTGGAAATAAAGGCGACAGGGTGGAATATATTGTTGTCTTGCTTCTGAGAGAGAATGGCACCTATGCCTTCTTGGGATGCATCTGTTTCCACTCAGAATAGTCCATCTGGGGATGGGATGGCAAGGGCAGGCCTGGTCATAATCGCCTCTTTCAGCGACTCAAAGACAATCTGACATTGCTCAGTCCATTTCCATTTGTTCTTTTCTGAGGTAAGTGTGTTCAACAGACGTGCGATTGCAGCAAAGTTCTTTACGAAGTGGCGATAGAAGTTGAGGAATCTGAGGAAACCTTGCACTTCTGTTCGATTGGTTGGCTGAGGCCAACTTCATACTCTGTCTACTTTCATGGGGTCCATTTTCACTTCTTGGTGCGATACAATCAACCTGAGGTATTTGATTTCTTTTATGTTAAAGTCGCATTTTGAGTGTTTCAGGTACAACTTGTGCTCTTGAAGTCGCTGAAGTACCTGTTGCACTACTTTTTTGTGTTCCTCAAGGGTCTTCATGAAGATGATAATGTCATCCATATAGATCAGGATGTGACCTTGATTGATCAAATCTCTGAAGATGGAGTTCATCATCATTTGAAAGGTCACCGGGGAATTGGTCAACCCAAAGAACATAACAAGTGGTTCAAACAGCCCTTTGTTGGTATGGAAGGTTGCTTTCCATTTGTCTCCCTCTTTCATTCGAATGTTGTTGTAACCCCACCTAATGTCTAGTTTGGTGAAGTAATTCAAATCTTGGAGCTTGTCAATTAACTCCAAGATTAAGGGGAGCAGATATCTGTTCTTTACGGTGATAGCGTTAACCTTTCGGTAGTCTTGCACTGGTCTTAATTTGCCGTCTTTCTTCTTGATAAAGAAAAATGGGGAAGTGAACTGTGACATGGAAGGCCTTATTTTTCCAGCAGTCAGGTTCTCTTTGAGGAATTTATCAAGTTTCTCTTGTTTGGCAGGGGAGAGATTATAAATCTTTCTGTCGATCTTGTGGTCACCAGGAATCAGTTCGATTGCATGATCCCAGGGGCATCTTGGTGGCAACTCATCATTGATCTTTGGCTTGAATACATCTCTAAATTGGTGATATGTCTCTGGTATGGTCTCTTTGAAGGTATGGGCATAATGCGATTGCTTGTGTTTAATGTCCATTTCTTGTGCAACTGTCATTTTTGACTTGGCATCGACTGCCAATTCTGCTCCATACTGGTCGATATTAACTGCAAAGATGTGATCACCCTCCTTCCAAGCTTGAGTACACTCCAGGTACTCGTCTTCTTCTATATCAATCAATCTGGGATATCATGATCTTGGCATGGAAAGTCAATTGTATTTGCTTCCCAGTCAATCATTGGATTGTGCTTCTTAAGCCAATCATAACCCAAATAAATCGGGTTGGTGCTGAGATCTGTCACTGCCAGATCAATCTTTTCCTTGTGATCTCCGATTTCCATGAAGATTGTGACGAAGCTACTAATGCCTCCAGACGTGTTCATTGTACTGTCGGCATTATAGACAGGAATTGTATGAGGAAGATCTTGTTTAGGGATCTTATATTTTTGCATGTACTTTGTGTCAATTGAAGATCCAGTGCAACCAGAATTCACTAGGGCGTTTGCTAGGAGATGTGAACCATCCATTGTTTCAATCTTGGCTTTGACATTGAGTTGTCTAACCAAGGATCTTGTCAATCTTCTAATGAATTTGGGTTTCTGCTGCAATTCTCATAGTGTTATCATTGCAGCTTCCTCATTTATTTCCTTTACTTCATCAATCAATTGTCGTGTAACTTCTGGTTTATGCGATTCATATACAAAAGACATTAAATGCTTCTGCGCCCTTTTAGGCTTGTCTATGCACATGTTTCTGATCCATTTAATTGACCATGGATCAACCGTGTTTAACCACGACAGATGACCAGACACTTCAGCCTCTCTAGGTGCTGCCTCACGTCTTCCTTTTTGCTCAGGCTTTGGGGGAGTGCTAGGTGCTACAACCTCCTTCTCCTGAGTTCGCTTTCCTTTCTTGTCAGGTAATGGACAATCTCTTTTCAAGATCGTTTTGATGATTGGTGTTTTCTCATTCTTATTGCAGACCTTGTTAGACTTGTCGTTTTCAATAGATAAAATTTCAAAATGATTCTTGTGACAAGTATCTAACTTTGGAATAGGAGAAGCTACAGGTCTAGCTAATGCTTCTCTTTGACAAAATCCTTCTCTAAGTCCGCAATTTTGGAAACCAACTTATCTTGCATGTAGTATGATATTGTCTGCCCCCTTATCACCAGCTCCCAGGCTTGTCTTGGTTGTTGAAGTCCGATATGCTTCTGACATGGCCAGGGATCTCTGCAGGTGAAGCACTTTCCCTCTGCTCGAGCCTTGCCAATGTCCATTGGGGCTCCCTGTCCTCTGAAGGTACCAGTGGCGTTGGAGTGAGGTACTGCCAGCTGGGAAGAAGTTGAAGCAACAGGCTTTGCTGGCACAGTGGGTCTAGCAGGTTGCCAGGGTTGGTAACGATGGTACTGCGGTGTTGTTCCTTTCCTATTCTCAATCTCCTTCAGGGTTATGTCTGCAGTGATCAGGGCAGACTCCCATTTGCTGAATGTTGGATTTTTGTCCATCAGCAGCTGATAATTGGAGTGCTCTACTAGCTCCACAACTTCGTTCTTGATTCCCTTTCAGGCGATCAAGATCAACTGCCAGGTGTGTGTCTTGACGTCCCATTTGGCTTTGATCACTAGGTGCCTCGTTTGCATGAAGTAATCTTCCACCGCTTCTTTCTTCAACAGATCCTGCTTCAGGACCTGGAGTTTCTCTTCCACCTGGCGGACTATATTTGCTGGTTGGAAAGCAGCAATGATTCTCGATTCAAATTGCTTGTATGTGTTGTGGTTCAGCCCTTCCTGTTTGATATAAAAGTCAGCGAAGTGTCCCACAGCATTGTTTCCCTTCATGTAGGACAATATGATAATTATCTTTTCCCTGGAGCTCGGCTCTATGTTGAACCCTGAGAAATAGAACTGTCCGATATCACTGGATGAACTTTTCCTTTTTGCCATTGAAGGGCTCAGGCTTTGCAGCAATCAACTTTCCTAAGGAATGCGAAGGTTCCCGGAAGGATTCTGCTGCCCCTCTACCTTTGGGCTGTGGTTCTTTCCAGATGTAATTGTCCAGGTTCAGACAATCATCATCTTTGATCGTTGTGATGTATGGTACAGGTGGTGGGTTGATATCACTGTTCATATAACTTCAGTGCCACATCTTGTAGAGAAGAAGGAAATCCTTCAGGTCTTTGGCTACTGCTCCCAGGCAAAGAGACTGGGGCGGGGGGATCTTTGGGGTTGACGTATCCATTTCGAGCTCCTCAACATTTACAGCCGGCTGGGGAACAGGAGTGTGGATAGTTCCTGCACGAGAAGGCACATGACTTGCGGGTCTGGAATACGGAGAGGTTGGATCAATGTAAGACATATTTATCTATTACCTGGTCTAGGCTTGGTGTGATAGATTGGGACTTGGGGAAATGGGAGTAAGTGGTCGATGAGGATTTGCAGGTTAGCCTCCGATGAGTTGTGGAGGAACTTTCTGAGGGCCTGGAGATGATGGAAGTAGACGTTGAACTGTAAAAGGAGTTCTCGGTCCAGGACAATGAGTTTAAGCCTTTCAAAGGAGACTTGGCCGGAATTTTCGGTGATGCGGGTGTAGGGTTCTGCATGGGTATACCCATGGGTATCAGAGCTCATACCCATACCCATACCCACCAAAAACCCATACCCATGGGTTTAGTAGTACCAAGCCTAAACTATAGACTAAACCTTGTTCTAAACATCATATCTATACTCATTCTGTTATCTTATACCTTATTCTAACTTAGCTAAACCTCACTCACTCATGGTAAGCCATCATCATCATCACCCTCACCTTGCTATGGACCCACTGTACCCACAGCATGGGTATAGGCATCCAAAGTCCAACCCATACATACCCATACCCATGGGTATAAAACCCACAACCCACATGGGTTACCCATACCCACGCAGATCCCTATGTGGGTGTATTGAACTAGAAGACCAGGGAAGGCCTCGAATTTGACTAGCTTGTGGTGAGGAATGGTAGGATGGGGTTTAAGGTGCATGAGAAGACAGCAATGCCTTGGGAGTGGAATCTTGCTTTGACTGCTCTGTGATGGTGGAGGTGGAAAAGGCTGGCAGCTGTGATAACTCAACAACCACTGCCAGGGAGGAACTGGGGTACACTCTTTACTTGAAGAGGAGGGCAATAACTGTATCCCTTCTACAGTGAATGTTATCAATTCATTCTATGTAGCAGCCTCTAGCGCTCTGCTAATATGCCCACTAGTGCTCTATGTGGAAAGCAACATTATCCGATTTTAAACCTGGACTAAGGTTATGCATAGCACGAAAGCTACTTCTATCTGAATATCCGGTGATATGCCAGGAGAATTCTGATCCTCTGCAGTGGGCAATTCAAACAGAAAACTGGGTTGGATGACGGAGCGACTTGCAGGGGTGAAGATATGGGCAAGTGTAGTAGGCGGTAAGGGATGCAGTTCGGGTTTTGCCGAGTGGCGCAGCGGGAAGAGGATAGAAGTGAGTAGAGGTTTGAATGATGATAGATCTACCGAAGTCAAAGTGACCTCGAATAGGCAAAGAAGAAGTAATGGAATGGAGAAAGTGTCAGGGGATGAAGTATCCAGTGACGGAAGGAAGTCTTGAAATAATGTGAGGAAACTAATAAGGACTGTCTCTATATCAGAAGCGAAGTGCTTAAGATTTCAAGACTAAGGAAATGATACAGGAAACTATACTACTTATATACTGTACTCGAAGTAAGCATGGACCAACCTAATATAATGGGAATTCCTATAGAAAGGAATTATTGGAGAAGGGGAATGTTAAGGGTATGACAACAGTATGTTGCAATCATTCATGAGTGTTCTATACTATTCTATAGAATATATAAGCAATGATGTGACTCTGTTCTCAAGGGATTAGGGTATTCAGGATATGTACAGTGGCTCAAACAACTGTCCCAATGTTTGCATGTTTTTCACTAAATGCAATAAAACGCGGTAACCACTAAACCTTACCCAAACCTGTGGGAATATGAAATATAGTACCTACTCCTGGCTTTCTATTGGACCAAAGGTCAAAGGATTTGAATAAGATTTGATGACGTGGCAATCATTTCAAAATGATCACTCATTGGGACAGTTCTTTGACTTTAAGTTTGGATTACATATATTGACCCTAACATGTTGGAAAGTACTTACATACATTTGATAATGGTTCTATTATGTTATGTTTATGTAACTATCATCAGCTAGCACCATATAAACCCCACCATTTCATAGTAACTTTCCTATCATCATTATGAAACCTATCTCTAGCTCTTAAGGGACAATAATGTCTCCTTCCCTTTCCTTAAGCTTTCTCCCAGGAAAATAACCTCTAAAACTGGTCTGGGCAAGTCTATAGTGTCTAGGGTCCTTCAGGAAATCCAACTAGACAACACTAAACATCTTGGTGGTCACCCTTTAAAGTTTTCATTTACCAGCAAAAGGGCTATTGTACAATAGATCATTACTGGCAAGGCCAAAAATGCTGTTCAGCTCACTATACTTATAAATACCATTATTGATACTCCTCTCTACCCTCAGACAGCCAAAAATACTCTCAAGGAAGCCTCTTTGAAAGCTGTGGTAGAGAACAAAAACCTCTTCTCTTCAAGAGTCACCAAAAAGGATGGTTGGACTATGCTTTCCAATACTAGCATTGGACTGTGGAGGGTGGGAAAAGGGTTGTATAGTTAAATGAGACTAAAGTCAATAGGATTAGGTCATACAAACAAGAGTATGTGTGGAAAAAGGTGGGAGAGTAGTTGATTGCTAGGGTACAGTCAAGCATAGAGGAGGCTATGGGCCTATATAGGATAGAATGGAGTGGGAGTTTAGAGTGAGATGTACAGAAGGATGGATGCTGAGCATTATGTGACAATCTCACAGCAGGGGTTGCTGGAAAACATTGAAGAATTTTAAATTTCAGAAGGTGATATCATTTTGCAATAAGATAATGATCCTGAACATACCTCTAAAAGAGTTCAGACCTGGGTCAAAGATCAAGAGATTGGATCTTTAGATTGGCCTGCACAGTCTCTAGACCTTACTTCCTTTGAACATACCTGAAATCATCTCAAAAAATGACTTTCAGCTTATAAAGGTGCCCCTAAAGGAGTTTATCATTTATAGGAGAGGTTAGTAGAGGAGTGGGGGAATATTTGTGCAGAATAGCATCAGAAATGGATTAAAAGCATGCATAGAAGGCTTGAAGCTGTTACCAAGGCCAAAGGAGGTCATACCAAATAATAATACTTACATTTATACAAAGTCAAAAAACTGTCCCAATGAGTGATCATTTTGAAATGATTGCCATGTTATCAAATCTTATTCAAATTCTTTGACCCTTGGTCCAATAGAGAGCCAGGAGTAGGTACTATATTTCATATTCCCATAGGTTTGGGTAAGGTTTAGTGGTTACCGCGTTTTATTGCATTTAGTGAACAACATGCAAACATTGGGACAGTTGTTTGAGCCACTGTAATTGTGGTTCTGACAGAAACATACCCGCATTGTTGCTTGTGTGTGGACCAGAGTACTATATAATGCAGGCAGTCCATGCCAGCAGTGGTAAAAAGCACCAGTCCTTACTAGCTGAGGAAATGGTACATCATACCACAAACTACCTACATATGTACCTGTAATAGGTCAGTCACCACCTCTACCCCATAGACCCTCAGGCCTTACTACTAGGCCTCACTCCTCAATTTTAGAAACATGGACTCTTCCCAAGTCAAATCTGAGACCATATATGCCCTTGCCTCTGTGACATAAGCTGACCAAGATGATTTATGTGAATGTGGATGCATCTGGCTCTGACATCAAACAATGAGCAAATCTCTGATGCTGATGAACAGTGAAGAATGTGTATGAAGGCAGGTGGGCAGTACTTTTTGTTCTGTTTGTGTGCATGATGGACATGATGACTGAAGTACTGACCATTGATCTAATGGCAAGCTCTGTGTAATGATACACTTCGTGTCTTGTATAGTACTATGTATAATAAATTGTCAACATTTCTTCATTTTGCATGAGAGTCAATACTTATGTAAATTAGGTCATGGCAAACTATTTCAGGAATGCACTGCCACTTCTGGCTTATCCCAAGGTGCCATGTCCCCTTGTCTGTGGCTCATATCCTCACTCACTTGTCCCATGAGTTGCCACATGAGGCCTAGGGTCTGAGCAGTGGCACACATTCAGGAGGATATTGTTACAGCAGTGTTAGGTTCATCAGAGTCTGTGATGTTCATCTAGCCCTTTGTAGTCCACTTCTTGTGAACATAGGCCAGGTCTCCTAATGACTAATTTCAAGAAAGGGACAATGCTTCTTGGCTATAGCTTTTATATCTGATAAGCTTTTTCAAGTCAAAGTGCACAATATCATAATAAAGGGAATGTTTAGTGACATTTAAGAGTATTTTGATGATGTTGGTCAGTATTTTCCATCTTACAAATTGATATTCACATGGCCCTACAGGCAAACCTGGACCTCATTGATAGTAGTTGTAAGGTTTATTGTGATAAGTATATTCAAAAGTGCCAGTGAATAGTGGAGGCAAGACAAAAAAAAGTAAGGCCAATAATAGAAGTGAAGAAAAAGAAACAAAAATCCTGAATCAGTTGAAATGCAGTCTGAGTGATGGACATCCATAATGTCTTGTTGGGATAGGTCATGGATGAGGTAATCTTGTTTAAGGCCAAAATGGCATATTGAAATGAGTCTTGTTGAGTGATGACTTGTCAACAACACAGACAAACCATCTCTCTTTATTGCATTGTATAACATGTGTTATCACATTTTCAATGTTGTGGAAGAGTATGAGTTGTAGCTTCAGGGTGAGCAACAAAAACCAAACAATCATATGTGAACATTGATTGCCTGCAATCTTTGTTAATCCCTCCAATGACACCTACAGTGACTCCAAAAACCATTGCAATAACTAAACTTAACACAATGCACAAAGTGCACTGCAAACTTTAATTTGAGACATAGGATCTCATATTTACCAGTGAATATTTGGTCTTGTTTGGTGCTACAAACAAAGATATACATGACTACATTATATCTGAGTTTGAAAATCTTCGCACACTGTGTGACTTCATGCTTACATCACCATAAGATGTCTTTCTCCCCTTAGGAGAGTAATCAAGCTCTCTTGAGATGCTGCCAAGGCTATTCAAAGGAGTTTGGGTTCAGAGAATGTATAGACCATGTCACAGACCCACATCAGCACTTATTATGCCATTGCTGGATCTTTTAAAAGGATACTTGACATTATTATCTTGTTGAAAAATGCTATTAATGAAATTCCACCTATAATATTTTATGGTATGCTATAACTCATCCTTCAAAATCTGAATGAAAATATGACCATTGATCATACCCTGTGTTTTGGAAGCATATCCAAATCTCTATCAAGTGATACAGCTTCATATCATGAAGAAAAGACTCCTAAACATTATTGCTTCTATTGCTAGTCTATTACTACAGCCTCTGACATGGTTTTTTATATAATGATATGCTCTTTTCTTATCCTAGGTAATCATTCTGACATATTCAGAGTATGTTATGTTCATCTAGCCCTCTGTAGTCCTCTTCTTGTGAGCATAGACCAGGTCTCCTAATGAGTAATTCCAAGAAAGGGTCAATGTTTCTTGGCTACAATTTGTATATCAAGGATTTTCAAGTTAAAGTGAACAGTATGATAATACATGGAATGTTTAGTGACATTGAAGACTATTTTAATGATGTTGGACAGTATGTTCCATCTTACAAATTGACATAAAATAATGAACACAACAAGTGTAGTAGAAGAAAGTTTGAATACATGACCACCAATGGACTTTATGAGGTCTGGATACCCTGGGAGATCACACCAGCATATGAATAAGTAATGAGACCTATGCCTACTCCGTCAGTATCCTGAGAATATGGTTAGAAAGTTTGATTACTCTCCTAAGGGGAGAAAGACATCTTATAGTAATATAAGCATGAAGTCACATAGTGTGTGAAGATTTTCAAACTCAGATATAACGTAGTCATGTATATCTTTGTTTGTACCACACAAGACCAAACATCCATTGGTAAATATGAGATCCTACATATGTCTCAAGTTACAAGTACAAAAACCATTACAATGGGATGATTGATTTAAAATATGCTTATCTTGGGATCCTGTGGACCAAATCACATGACCCAGGAGCCATTTTGCAGCCAAGGGTAAGTACCATCTTTTGTCCCATCAGACCTAAGCTATATTCTCACCCTTGTTTGCAGTGTGCTTCATGCACTGCATTGCATTTAGTCATTGCAACAGTTTATGAAGTTATTGTACATATGTATTGCTTGCCTTTGTCATACACAGTGGTAATCCATGATCCATGTGGATTCACCATCACCTGGAGCAATTTATAGCTGATTTTCACTTGCTTGATCTCCTCTTGTTGAAACTGAATCATCCTTGCAATTTATTAATGCCTTCCACACAGTATGACACTGCCTTCTTCATTTCATTTATGATTTCTGCAACCCAGACATCCAATGTGGCCTGATGATGCTGTTCACTGGCAGCAACTATCACTTTGTTGTGACTGTTAATATCAGCCTAAAGATGTAAAATAGGCAAATGGTTGCCAAATTGCTATAAAGATTAGCTATTTGTGCTTGTAAAGCACATTTTCATAACTTGTTATCACCACCTGTGTTACAATCACCCCTTTTGATGACTCATTTCACAGACAATTATTTAATTTCCTCATGAATCAACCTAGACAATAACTTATTCTTCACCCCTACACCCCTATTACATTTCAGATCTTTCCATATCCCTTTCATAACTTCACCATACCATACCTTATTCTTATGTCTCTATGATCTGATCTTCCATTCTGCCACACAAGGCTGTCTGCCTCATGTTAGGCTATACTCTGTCATAATGACTCCCTCCAACTCACACCTTATCTTGTACCAATAGCACAACAAACTCTTATTTCTATCATAGCATTACACAAACAATTACAAACCTGTACAGTAGTATATAAAGCCTAAGAGTGACTCTAGACTTGGAGGATCTTTAGTTAAATTCTCTTAGAGATTTTCTATTCTACTCAGTGGGAGTTGCCAGATTCTCTGGCTATTATTCTTGTTCAACTTCTTTACTTGGTTAGTCCCTAGTCACAATAGCTGAACTTTTATTGAGTCTTGATTGTTTCAATCTGAATCCAAATTGATCTGTCTGTTTACCCAAATCTATTATTATCTGTTGGTTTGTATGCACATACTTGTCTGGATTAATATATCTGCACTCATATTGCTCAGGATTATTTTTCTTTTATTATATTTTTCTTTATTTGTACTTAGCATAGGCTTAGACCCCATCACACAGCCCTTGCAGGGACATTTTGATACCTCTCAA
This sequence comes from Chiua virens, assembly GCA_019787685.1. Classification (NCBI taxonomy): domain Eukaryota; kingdom Fungi; phylum Basidiomycota; class Agaricomycetes; order Boletales; family Boletaceae; genus Chiua; species Chiua virens. Next base: position 21,978 of record JAHNUO010000058.1, read on the forward strand.
ACTCTATGCTACAAGATTTTTCTTTTAATTTTATCTACTTAGGATGAGTCTGAGGTATTCCTGAGGACTATAAACAGTTTGTATTGATGCCAATTCATCAGCTTTGCCCATGTGCATTTATCTCATGACTTTATTTTCTGTTCTTTTCTTGTGTTTGTTGACCTGGATTTGAACAGCTGTGCATGTTTTCTCTTTGAATTGATCTGAATTTGCTTGGATTTATTTCAGACTACTTAAATGATCATTTTCTGTCATTCACCAACTCTATTTAGATGCCCAATGGATTAAACAGAATCACATTCCTGTTATGATTTCATATACTTTTTATCTAACTTTTACTATACTTAGCCCTAGAAGACAAGTGATCACATGTATTTCATCATCATTTCCCTTTTTGTGCTCCTACATTAGTCCTGTTTCTTTCTGTCGCATGATCTAATGCATGTGACCACTTCATGGAACTTGCTGATTGGCTAATAACACTTTTCTCTTATTTTCAGACCCATTCCTATTGGATGATATGCTATCTTACTTCTTTTACACTATTGACTGATTATTCCCTCATCATCATACAATACTTATTTATATACTTTAGGCCAGACCTAAAGTCATAGCCAGACATTATTTAAGTAGTAGGATTGCAACTGACTTACCTCAGTCTTATCCATTTATTCACTGTCTCTAAACAAGCTCTGAATTGAGGAAAGTCTTAACTACTCATCTTCATTATCACACATTCATATTGTCTTGCCCTATTTTCTTGTTGACTTTGATTCTAGTTTGGTTTTGTAATAATTCCTTCATTTCTTTTCATTTCTTTCAATCCCCCTAAGTCTTGCACTTCAGCTGGGATTCATTATCCTCATCATGTAATGGAATCAATGGGGATATCCTTGACCACTGAGGTTAAAATGACATTGATCTTTGGGATGACAAGAGAAATCACATTTCTGATCATGAATCAATTGAGTCTATTGAGTTTGAATGAATTCAAGATTTTCTTCTTCTCTACACTGTTGAGAAAACACTGATTATACTTTTCAAATTTTAAATTGTGCTTGAGAGTGTTAGTTTGTATGTATTCTATGAACACTGCATGACCCTCCTATTCCATGTTGCAGTATGCATTCAGTATGGCATCCAGTCCCATAGCTTCTGGTGCTAATGTATGGATGTTTTCTTGTCTGTTCTTACCCTTTACACCAGCTTTTCTCTTGCCTTTGAGGTTGATGCTTGACATGTTGATTTATACATAAATGATGGGATAACAAGATAAGTAAGAGAAACAAAGGATGCAAAGAGAGAAATTGATTGACATGCATTTCTGGCAATGTACAGGTCTTCATTGGTATATTTTCCCCATATTATCAACATAACATATTTTTGTATCTTTGTCTAGAAATTTTCAATATAATATTATTTATATTACTTACATATCTTTCCTGACTTCTTGCATCCATTACATAGCATTATCAAAATACCATACTATCTCTGTGGTCACTTTTGATACCTGAATTCCAGCATTTCTGACAGTTGCTTCAACACTATCTGACAGAATAGATTGGTTCATATCCATATCTTATCTCTTATCTCATCAATTAATCCATTAAATATCTTATTCTACATTTTCTCTCTTATTGATATCTATATGCCTTATGAGTTACATAGAATTCATCCTCTTATTGTGAACACATAATCTACATTTTGTACTCATCCCAGATTGTGTGCTTATCTTTTATAATATATCTCCTGTGTTATGCACAATCTATGCAATTTCTACTCATCCAAGATTGTATTGGGAAATATGTAACCATATGTGCATTTAGGAAATTACATTTATAGTTTGTACAATTATTGATTCAATATTTTATCTATTCATCCTTTGATTTGTGCATTATTACTTTGTTTCATATTGTACAGTTTATACCTATACTTTGCATCCTTTTAAATTTTCTATCAATATTCTCAATTCTTCATCTTCTTTAGTCAGAACCCTGGTCTAACCTGGATTCCCATACAAAAGTAGCTATATAATTCTGCTAAAACTCCAAGTGGTGCCTCTTAAGCCCAGAATTGAAGGTCTTCTATGCATCTATACAGAAACTAGTGTTTCCTGAATAGAAATTGTTTCTAGCTTCCTTTAAAGTGTTTTATCCAGTTTTAGCAGGCTGCACCATTGAGGCTTGGTTAAACCAGACCAAACTACCCCTCCCTTGCTCATCACTTTTACAGGGAGGATAAGAGCCCCTTTGCAACAAATTATGTTTCTCTCCATTTGTGCAGATGAGATCTAACTCTCATGGTTAAATGAGTTTTGAAGTGAAAGAAGTAGTTTATATACCATAATGTCTTTGTTGAAGTAATAGAAAAGTGCAGGTGGATAGAAGACAACTATACCTAAAGGAACTTCAAATATTAGCCCTAGCTCTCAGAAGACAAGCCATGAGCACACATAATACACCAGCAATGTTTTTATGGTCAGCATGTGGTTTGGCGTAAACTCTTGGAAGTCTATAAGCAAAAGAAAAGTTTAGGCAGAAATTAAAAAAGAGCTCAAAATTAAACTCTACTTCCTTCTTCCTTCAATAGTCCCTTATAAAGTCAAACCTGGCTGCACATCCTGGAAAATATAGCCTAGGTTGAAGAGGCTAGGAATCAACCATAGATAGTCTCATATATATGTATATACAATTTTCAATCATTACTTTACCCAGATTTTGGTTTTTAAATTGTAATTACAATTACCCCAGGCTCTGTATAATATCCAACACTTGCTGTTTGTTTTGATATGGATGGCTTTTATACTTGGTTGTTATGAGCCAGCATCCCCTATTGATGTTAAACTTGCTAGAAAGAAGAATGTGGGTAAATAGTATGAAAAGAATAGTACATTGTTCTCTCTTCTCCTCTAGAATGCATTAACCTAATTTCTATATCGTGTAGCTGCCAAGGGGATCACATATTTGGCCTTGTGCCATTTTGGTCTAGCCACACCCTGCACCAACCATCTCTTCCATGCTCACACATGGGGAACTGATGTTGCCCATTTGGACAAGGCTACAATCCAGAGTGCTTATGAAGCTGTTCAGGGATATCCTACTCAGTGGGAATATCACTCTGGCCTCCAGCATGTTATTCTTGGAGGGACATACACACTGTCAGATCTCAATTAGTCAGCATTATGCCCATGTCTGGCTATCCTTCTTGGAAGGACATAACATAGTCAAGAGAGACAATATCTTATAAATATAATCCCTGTGTGCAGTTGTCCTTCCAAGAGGGACATATACTTTGTGATACAAAGAAGACATAATATAACAATTCTTCCCATATATGAGTATCCTTTCTAGAGGGACATATCATGAGTATAATATCAGAAGAAGAAAAAAACACTAGACCATAGGGAATGTAAAATGTGCTCACAACCTAGTGATCATGTCCATCAACTATCTAGGTATGGTAGTAACTGGCTTTGCATTTAAGACAGGCATGTTGATATTGTTTGTCATTGTGATACCAGCTTGAACAAGTACCCTGGCATCCAAATCCAAGTATATTGCAGGATCAATGTTTGGATCAATCATGGTTGTTCCACATTGTAAAACAACCTAGAACAAGGCCTAGACTGTAAAGTGTAGAGGTATAGAGGAGAGGTGGTTTAGTCCAGTTAAAGAGGCAAAAACTCCAAGAGAACTTTGTTAGAGCTCTCTGGTCTTAATTCACGGGGTTTGTATATTGCATGGATGTCAGAGTTCTAAGCTGAGTCTGAACTATATAGATAAGCATGAAGCATCCTATTGGATGATAAAATGTAAATCATAATAAGTCATAAATAAGAGCATAGCCGTGCACAGGAATCTGGTGGTGATAAGAGATAAGAATGACAGTGTGTAATAACACATGTGATGCATGAGACATATTGTGGCAGCCAATCAGGTATGATCCTTTGAATATCCTTGACAGGAGGTAAAGTATACATAATGTCTTTAGAAAAAATTGAAGGTATAATCCATTAAGGGTTGAAACATTGGAATTGTAACACATTGTGGCCTAGATATGGGAGGTGTTGATCCAAAGTTCCTTGCTGGCATGGGTTTGGATACTCACTCTTTCTGTTACTTGAGTTTCAAGTTGAATGGAAGCTAGGAAGGGTCATGGTATTGAGTGATTGTGTTGGGAGAAACCAGGGCCACATCCAAGTTGTCCAAGTCTATCATGGTGGTAGGCTTTTGAGCTGATGATGCACTGATTGTGGTTGCAGGGGCCTTCTTCACTGTAAAGGAATTCCTGAACCTGCTTGTCCCTGTACCTCCTGAAGCTAGAAACTGTTTTGGTTTGATCAAGGTGTTGACTGAGTCTCAGTCACCACATTTGTGCTTGCTATTACTGGACTTAGACCCTGTTGTTTCCCCTGGGCCATTGGCAATGCATTCTCCAGTCATTTCTCTTCTATTGATGTTGATAAGATCTCTTTAGGGCTCTATAGGGTGCTGAGAGATTGCCAGTGTGTGGAGGAGGGGCAAAGGGCACTGTAGCAGGAGAGCATACAGGCAGGGGTGTATTAAATTAGGTTTCTTGGTCCATCCTGTCTTATCACTTATTGCACAAATTAGCTTATGTATTAGAGATTATGTGACTCAGAGGTAGCCAACTTCGGATCTCCAGAGTTGTAGCATCAGACAGGACTTGGCTTCACTGTATGTGATGTGCCCTTGTCACAGTCTGTCCCTGCATTTATGGATGTGCAGAGAACAGAGGTCGAAGTAAGACTCAACATATAAAGTGAAGTTGAGCGGAGTAAAAACCATCAAGGTCTTCTCAGAGTGTTTGGAGTGAGTCATACAAATAAACTAATATTCAGACTGAAGTTACAATCAAAGTAACTATAATTTATATAATTGGAGGAAACTGAATGATTAGTCATGGAGCAAGGAAATGAATAATACAGAGAAACAGAGAATGACTAAATGCTAAGTAAGACAGTGTAGGAGTCAGATACTCCTTACAGTTGCAGGATACCTTTTTCCCACTCTCCATCATATCCTATCACCTCTTATCCCATCTGCTATCAACTTTGTGCCAGTCTGGTTTTATTTCTAGCATTTACAGATCATCCAAACCCAATCTGAGTCCAATCTGAGTCAACACAATCCAATCCAGTTTCATCATACATATTCTACTTCATCCGATTTAACTCATCCTATTTGATTTGGCCTTATTAAGGTTGTTCCTATCATAATATCTTTCTTTCATTTCATTGTCTACAAGGTTTGACATTCCTTTTCTTAAATACTCACCCTATGTCAAACCTGTATACTTACCTAGGGTCAGATTGCCTTTAAAAGTCCTGGGTTGTGCCCAGGACTATAAAACCATGTTTTCTAACATTAAATATTATCTTTCTGCATTCAGAAGGTCACCTACCTACTCTCCTGTGTGTGAGTAGGCAGGATATTGTTCCTTTTGCCTTATCCTATCATTCCTTCATGTCTTATCTCCTTAAATCAATTTCCTCATTGCCTTGACTCCACCCAGATACTTTCCATCAACCACTTTTCATTCCAGATTGTTCAGCAGCCTCTAGGACTCATAGACAAACCCAAATCCTTCAATCCCTTCGAGTATGACCCCCCTTGGGACAAACCTATTGCCCCACCTTTCTTCTCACCACCTATTATTTGTCTTCTACAATAAATATCTGGAAACTACATAACTGGAGGTAATTGGGTACTGAGGAAGCTGGAGCTGTGCTTGTAAGTGAGGCACAGGTTTATGTACTAAAACAAAAGATGAACATATATATGTAACAGAAGGTCCAGGGTTATGGAGTTGTGTCCTGAGGAAGATCAACCCAGAGTTAGTATCTAAGAGAGTCAGAGTTGTATCCAGAGGAACAAAGAGTGGAGTGGTATATGACATTATGCCACAATTTGCCATCAAATCTCACCAAATCATTATATAAAGGTAGTGAGTGTCTATTGTTCATATACAACCAAAGAAGGAGAGCCTGATGAGTTCCTAACCTAAATTGTAAAGGAGTGGTATACCATACCAATTGATAAACATGGCAAATCCAGAATGGTATATCAAACTGATTCAGGAGATATTGATAAAGTGACAATGATAATGCATGGATACATCATCAAAAGGAGTTATCACCCATCTCAAAATTGCCAAGGTTTACAAACACATATTCCATGCTTGTGACAGATTAAACTTACCCTTAGTCTGACATGAAACACAGTGAAAACCTTAAGACTGTTAGAGACCATGCAACTCAGAGGTAGCCAACTCTGGATCTCCAGAGTTGTAGCGTCGGACAGGACTTGGCTTTACCATATGTGGTGCGCCCTTGTCACAGTCTGTCCCTATAGAAGACCATCAAGGACTTCTTAGTGTGTTTGGAGTGAGTCATACAAATAAACTAATATTCAGACTGAGGGTACAAAGTCAGGGTACTACAGTTTATATACTCAGAGTAGAATGGAGATTAGTAATGGAGTTGGTAAGAAACTGAGTAAGACAGGAGATCGGGAAACAAGATAACTGGAGGTAAGTCAGGTACTGAGGAAGCCAGAGCTGTGCTCATAAGCGAGACACAGGTTATGTACTAAAACAAAAGAGGAAACATATATATGTAACGGAGGTCTGGGGTCACAGAGTTGCATCCTGAGGTAGATCGACCCAGAGTTATCGTCTAAGAGAAATGGAGTTATATCCAGAGAAACAGAGAACAGAGCAGTATATGACAGTATTTCCCTTTTATGCCTAAACCCTTGAAGGCCTTTAGTGAAGAACAATAGTCAAAGTGAAGTCAAAGCATGAACAAAGCATGAGTGGAATTGATGGATGTGCAGAGTTTGAATTTGGAGTGTGGGTGGCATGCTCTGTATATAAGTCCGGCAGATGGCTGTTTCATTCCTTAGCCATTAATTCCAACCATGTCCAATATCAGCACTATCAAGGAGTGGGACAATGCACATCTCAAGGAGTGTGATGATGACAATGATGAGGTGTTTAATGCGAAGGCGATGGAGCAGCGATGATAGATCAAGACATGGAGGAAAGCAGAGGAGTGGAAGAAAGCAAAGGAGTGGAGGAAAGCAGAGGAGGCTGAGGAGGTGCATAAGGCTGAAGAGATGAGGCATGAGGCACGAGAGGTCAAGGAGGCCAAATGAAGGGTGAGTGGTCTGCTCTGTCTGGCTTCTGGAGCTGATGAAGTTGATAGGCTAAGGAGGTCCAAGTGGAGCAGAGTGCTCCCAAGGAGAAGGGCAAGGAGAAGGAGAAGATGTGAGGGTCAGAGTGGGAGGTGTGCACTAGGTGCGAGGACCGAGGCCTGGAGTGTGTGCTGGGCATGGGAAGGAAGCTGATGGCTTGCGAGCCTTGTCAAGATGCCAAGGTGAAGTGTGAGAGGCCTGGAGAGGAGGTGACAAAGAAGAAGGTGCACCAGAGGAAATGGGTAGAGGATTCAGAGAAGGTGCTGAAGTCAAAGAAAAAGGTGAGGACTGAGTCATTGTCTGCTGGTCTAAGCAGGGCTCAAGGCTCATCTCTCTTGGAGACATTCATGCAGGCGGCAGAGTCATGGGTGGGAGTTGTGAAGCAGATGACAGAGGCTGTGAAGGATCTCCAAGCAGCAATGAGGTTGCAAAACAGGCGTCTGGATTACCAGAATGCTCTGCTATTGAGGCTTGTGGAGCTGAAGGTAGAGGAGGTGTATGGAGCGAAGTTGGAGGAGTCAGATGACAAGAATGTCGATGTGGAGGTAGGTGAAAAGGAGCTTGTGGAGATGGGCACTGTAACAACCTAGCACAAACATGGACTATAAGGGAACTTGCAAGAGGTTGTAGTCAGTGTTAAGAGGATGAATGCAAGTGAGTCCTAGATAAAGACATGAGGAAACAATGCTGTAACAATGTGGTAAAAGCATGTTATGAGATAAGCACTACTTTAATAATAGATATGAGTCATATGGAATCATAGATAAGAGATAATGTGTGAATACACATGTGTTGTGCATGGATTATGACAGTGTGTGATAACACGTGTCTAATGATAATAATATAAATATTATAATGTGGTAGCCAATGGGGTTAGGTCCTGAGGACAGCCTTGACATGAGGCAAAGTGTGCTGTAATAGATAATAAAGTATCTTGTATAATGGAGTAGAGCTTGAGTAGGAAGGCAAAAAGATAATGAGTGAAATGTGATTGTAACAGGCACGGAGATGGAGATGGGTGATTTGGCGGATGTGGAGGGAGAAGTATGTAGAGTAGAGTAGAATGTACTTATGAAGTTACAAAAAGCAACAAAGATATAATTCTTGGAGGAAAATAGAGTGAGTGGAGATGGAAGTGTGAGGAACAGGAGGTCCATATCCCCCTCTTAGGCTAGACGTCCCAACATTTAGCAGCAGAGGTGGACGAAGGAGCTCAGGGGTATGAAGGAGGAGGGAGTGAGTGCCTTTCAAGGTAGTCCAGGAAAGAACAGTATACATACATGCCATAGCCACCAGAGATTACACTGAAAAAGAGTGAGTACAACATTTGCCTGCCTGATTTGTGTGAACAAAAGCACCACAAGCTGCAGCACTAGATGTAGTCTGTCATATTTTATCACTGTGCTACTCTCTGAAAACATATGTCATGGCTACCACTGGGTAGCTATACTGAAAGATGCCAAGTACAACATCTATCTGCCTGATTTATGTGAACAAAAGTACCACAAGCTATAGTCCTAGATGCAGTTTGTCATATCTTTTACTGTGCTACTTTCTGAGCAAGTATATTATGGCTACCAGCAGCCTCAGCTATTGACTGCATGTTTACCAACCCTCCCAGTAGCTACATTTCTGGATCAATAGTCCAATCATAGTGATATAAAATGATGCTTTTGGTGCCATGTATAATGTCAGATAATGCCTTGGCAAAGTCTCATGGATTTCCTGATGCTATAGCCTGTACTAGCTAACTCACCTTGAAACCCTTGATTTCAGGTTTGCCCTTTGTCTCACTATGGTGATTGTTTGAGTTATCGCAGCCACAGCAATACAAAGGTTACTTTGAGTTTACATGAGGCTCTACCTGGGACTATTGGAACAGTGTTCATATAGTTAAATGTGGACAAGCTATTGTTTGTATGTACTGCAAATTGTTATGGCCAGGTAGGGCCTAGCGTAGATGCAAAAGCGCTAAGTACCAAGCGGCTGCAATAACTCAAACAACCACCACTTGATACGTGGCGCTGAAGGTAATAAATCCCAGCTGTAGTGCAATACTCAGGGGGATTGAAAGAATAGAAAAGAGGGTGAAGGAATGCGATTCCGTTCGACCCAGGGACAACACTGAGTTGGTGAACGACAAGAAATGGTTTTTGAGTAGTCTGAGATGAATCCGGGGCGAATCCGGATTAAAATGGATGGAAAGGCAGACACGGCAATCCAAATCTGGATCGATAAAACACGAGGAGAGTGAGAGAAAACGAACGTCAACCGAAAACGATGTGAGACAGATGTGCACAGGCAAAAGCTACTGTATTTTTGTCAATACAGTGAATTTATAGTCCTCGGGAATACCCTCAGACTTGTCCTAAGTAAGGATAATGATAAAAGAAGAAGGTTTTCATATGGTATAAAGTTTAAGAGGCACCCGAATGTCCCTGCAAGGGCTGTGTGACGTGGTCTAGCCAATGCTAAGTATGAATAAGGAGCATCAAAAATAAAATAAAAGAGTCCGAGGCAAAACGGGCACGGATACAGCAATCCGGATGAGTTTGCACAAGCAGACAGATCAGGATCGGGTGACAATGGGGTGCAGAAACATGCTATGCGAGCACAGTGAATACCTATTCCCTACAGCGCGCTGTAGAGTTCAAGGAGGGTTACTGGTCAGCGGATTGCTACCAGTGAGACAAGTTAGAACTTAGGACGTTGCCTAAGAGCGTCCAGTTGGGAGTCTATACCCGAAGGACCGAGACTGCCCCTTGCGATTGGGGTGGACTGAGATGCTGGACATTGGTCGCAGCGACGAGGGATGGCTTAGGTTAAGCCCGAAGAGGAGCAGTGATACTAGCTAGATTGCATAGATCAAGACTAAGGTACAGGAGTATCACTGTGCAGTATTTATACTACGAAAGTTGTGCATGGACCAATAGTCCAAAAGGGTGGCCAGGAAGAGCGGAACAGTCAAAGGGCCAAAGGGAGTTGTATGGGGCGGGAGCACTGGACAGACGAAAGTATAAAAGGTAAAATGTGGAAGCTGTCCAAATGACAGCGGAAATGAAAGTGATCCCTACCGGATCAAGAAGCGGAAGGAAGGAAGCAACGACAGAACAACGGGTTGGGCCGGAGTTGCATAATCGGATCAAAGAGAGAAAAGGTAAACAGGGCAAAGGGTTAAGCCCTTGCTGAGTAATCCGAAGCAAGGGTAAGCCTTGCGGATTGAATGTAGGAGGTACCTGTAGTACTGAGCATAGTGAAAGTAGCAAAGAAAGCAAAGAAAAAGATGAATCGTAACACAAATTACCTCACTAGTCATGCCAAGCCCAGGCCACCACTCTGACTTGGCTAATAAATTTAAATCATAATGTCAGCCAGAAAAAGCTGATGTCAGCTCAGCATTAGCCAAGTCACAGAAGCACTACACTTAGCACTGCTACACATTTTTATATATTTATATTTTCACATAGCTTGAACAAGTAACTAGGCAGGTAGCTTTGAGGGCTAAGTATGCTGAAATGGGGCAGAGGGTTCAAAATAAGTGTCAGCATCAGCTTTAAAGTCTGTGGTTGTATTCAATCCAGCTGCCTTAGCCTGCTTGATTGAATTGTAGCCCAATTCAGCTGACTGCACCATATTTGCCTGGTTAAACCAAACCAGACTTCCTCTGCCTTGTGAGAGGTCATCCCATTTTGGATAGCTTTCTCTTTGGCTGATATCTGGACGATCTTCACTTGCAACAACTAAATCTAATAAAGACTTCAATTCACTCTATTTGCCTAGGCAGTAAACTCAAGAAAATCTTACCACTAATATCCAGGTTAAAATGATAAAACAGTACAGAGGGGTACAGGAGCAAAACCCCCACAGGAAGCTCAAGTATCACACCAAGCTCCCAAATAACAAGCCAGGCATTCTCTTGAGAGTTAAAATACTCATGAAAATGGTAGAAATGTAAGTGCAACCAAACATTAGACCAAATTCTTACCTTTCTTGTGGTAAGTCATGAGGGCACAAAGACCTCCTGCAATGTTTTTTCAATCGGCATGTGGAAGTGTATGAACTCTTCCTCCAGGAATGTTTGGGCAGAAATTGAAAAAGAGCCCAAATTGAGCCACCACTGGCTTTTCTAACTTCCTTGCAGGGCTAGCCTAGTACTGAACAGTATTTTGAAACCTTCCTGCACATGCTGGAAAGTATAACTTTATATAGGATGGAACGGGAGTATCGGAATGACTGGCGATGGTATCTTGCGGGTCCGGCTGACGTTTCTTGCGTTGATGAAATTTCTTCTGAGGTGGTTCTGGGAAGGATGTGGTGAGTGTGCAGTGTGGAGGCAGCGAGAAAGAGTGACTTGTCATTGTGCCGGCTTCATCGACTGATGGAAGGGACTTGGAGGCGTCGCGCTTGTGTAGAATTGGATCGTTGTCTGATGAGACGAGGGCAGAAACCTTATACTGATCGGAATTGATTGTGTCAGGTTCGGGTGTATGACCGGTGCTGGTCGATACGTGAGATAGTGGGCGAAGGGCGGCAACCTCTTTCGCGAGTGCTACAAATCCGATTGGATGTGAGATATAAGGAGTGAAGTGAATGTCGAACGATGCCACTCACATTCCGTAGATAATAAGAAGGCCAGGTGATCTGAGGAATATGAATGGAATATTAGTGATGCGAACGGAAACGATATTGATGAATATCAACGAGACTGAAAGTCAAGGTTAAAATGTGAGATATCTGTGGACATACACAATCGTAGACACTTACTCTACATGAAAACGCATATATCGCGCACATCGCACATCGTGTGAAATGCGCATACATTGCGCACATCATGTACACGTCGAAGTGCGCAGGCCACACGTCAACGTAGATGATTGTAATATTATGAACCACACTCACCATCAGGGTTCGGCGGTAACATTTGAGTTGCAATCGGAGTCGTCGCATCATCGGCGGACACTCGACACTCCATCTGATCCGGGTGATATTCATCTAAAACGTCAGACGCTATCTCACTTGACGCTTCATCGGCTGGTGGCGCTACAGGGTCGTCGATGTCCATCCTCTCGTCAGAGCGTGGGGTCACGGTACGTGCTTCCACTGCCTGTTGAATTACCTCTGTATGTATGATAATACGTCGATGATCAACATAATCACATAAATGCAACATGATTGAAACACGACGAACCTTGTGACTCGACCGTCTCCTGTGTCGTCTTATCTTTGCCCATCGTCTCAGCACTTCCCATGGTCTCAGACTCGCCCATCAGCTCACTCCCATCCTGAGCCAGCTCAACAGAATTCAAGAATGATTGTCGGAGATCATGTAACAAGTCGTTGGCTTCCTTGCGCGTGTAAACATAAAACGCCCTTGATTCCATGTATCGAATGGACGTAGATCTAGCCGCCGTGTGACCAGGGACATCGATGCGCAATTTTTCCTCCTGATTGCGTGACTTTAACGGGTCAAAGTCATCGTCGTGCGGATATTGACGTTGAACGTATGCGTTGTCGCTCATTGTCTGAATGAATCTCAGTATGTAACATGACACACTGAATAGGTATCGAAACACACACACCTCGACTAGGTTGACCAAAGACGTCACGACGGCAGTGTGAAGTGCGGGCTTGTCGCGGAACTTGAGTGCGCCTGTACAGTCGGCCCATGCTGATGGGACCGTCACGATGTAGTCGACGGCCTTTTGCAAGGCACGTTGTTGATGCACGAGCTTCGTCTCGCGGTGATAGTCGGTCAGTTCTTGCTCTAGAGAGAACGCGCACTCCACGTAAGTCGGGTTGTAGATCCCGTCAGGCCATGTCAAGGTACCAGGAGGAGGGTCGTGGTAGTCTTGAGGTATCCATTTCGATACGTTCTTCTGTTTTCCTAATGAGAGAGTCTTCTGAACGAGTGTGGACGACGTAGAAGAAGTCGAAACGAGATGGCGAGTGGCGTCGTGTTCGAACTTGTTGCGCAGGAATGCAGCACCACCGTCCGGTTGGTACATAATGAGTGCAGGACGATACGAGAGGACAGCGCTGGCCTCTGCGAGGATCATGGCAGCGAGCGTGGGCATGTGTCGGTAGTATGAACTGAGGGAGATAGCGCTGTACTCTGCCGTGTGGAATCGCCAAGTATGCTTACCTGGGAACCGAGCATTGTTGACGGCTTCTCCAGTAAGTTTGGACGCGCGACTCCACGGACCGTTTATGTCTGGAATGTTGGTCTTCGGGTCCTTGCGGCTAGCGTCCTTCTTGTACTTGCTGCACGCGTTGATGATTGTCGTGACATCGTTGTGCAACGCCTTGAGTTCTGCGTCGCGTGAGTCCCTCTCTGCCCACTTCTTCGCACGCTCTTCTCTCAGCACATCTGAATCTGGACCGTTTGCATCCGAGTCGCGCAACATGACACCTTCGATATCTTCCGGCTCGTCGTCAATCTCTTCTTCTTCGACATCATCGTCAACAACGTCGGTGTCGCTTCCATCGACCTTCTTGGCAGATCGCTTGAGGTAGCCAAAGAGAGCATGTAGTTCCATGACTTTCTTCGGGCGTGTTGGGATGTTCATTTGCGTCAGTTGTCGTTGTAGATTGATGTAGGCAGGGTAGTTGTACCATATTGACAGCATAATCTGTATGGTTTTTTTTATCAGCGTGTGACAAGAATCGCGGTGCAATCGTACACTGTGAAGAACGACAATGCGGCGTGATGGCTTGATGTCTGGATGCGACAACACAACACGTCTAAGTTCCGCCGTGTCAGCTCCTGGGTTCCACGGAGGCGGGTGCAAATCCTTGTACGCTAGGTAAGGACTGAACCACATCGACAACTGTGAGATGAAAAACGGTCAGTAACAATGTCGTGTGTACCGACGATCTGCGCAAATAGGGGTTTTATCGAAATGCGCGAACACACAGGTCGCATGTGTGTACACACAATACAAGTCGATTACGAACGGTTAGCGCATATAGAGTATGGAACAAACTGAATAAATGAACGGAATATATTGCTTACCTCCGTCAATGCATCTGGAATAATGTCGAGTAGACTTTCCATGTGTGAATACACGGCTCGACACATGAAAGGAAACATACAACCTTGCTCGTCGTTCCAGGTTGTGAGACTGAGAACGAACTGCATTTTCGGTGCACAGTTGTGCACCGCCTTCTTGGCTTCATCCGACAGTCCCATCATGGCGATCTCTCCGGACCTCTCCAATTCGTCGACGGTGTCAGACACACTGGAGACGACGGTCTCGACGTACAGCCAGAATGCGCTACTCCACTCAACGTCCTCGCCGCATGCGAACACATGAGATGCGCTTGTCCCAGGTCCCAGGTGCTCGACGAACGCCGCATTCACGATGTCCCGTATCGGTGGTAAAACTGCTTCAACGATCGGAACCTGTCTCCTCAAATCCTTGAGCATCAATGCTGATGCGGCAGCATCATCTTGCGGGATGTCTTCGAAGTCCATGTCCTTCGCGTTGAAGCACATCCGGAAGACCTTCTCCATAGCGTCACAAAAATACGTTAAAACCTGTAGCGTAGTATTAGATTCCAAGTCGAATAAAATCTGTTAGGTTGTCGGACTTACACCACCAGACGGTCCCATCATTGTCGAATGAAGAGGTGCCAACTTCAACGACCCCTTGCGGTCGAAAATCTGCGTCCCCATCGGCACGAATTTGTCCAGGAACGCCCACGCGTAGTCCATACGCAATAGATCGTTTTGTTTGTATGCGGTTCCTTTTGATACAGCGAGCGTCGGCACTGATTTCCAGTCATTCTTCGGGGACGGTTTCGCTGAGTGCATCTTGAATTTTTGTACAAGTCCTTCTTCAGGCGATTCTTTATATACGTGTTCGTATTGGTTTCTAGAGAGGTGTAGCCCAAGTTCGTAGTCCAATTTGTCTACAAATTAGTGTCAGCCTGACGCAATCGAACATACCGTGTATGCATGTGTATGATCTGGCGCATATCGAGTACACACTGATGTGCGCAGAAAGTATGCCGCACATCGAGCGTCAATCGATGTGCACCGTGTCAACTAGACGGTTACCACAATGAAATCAACGACTCACCTAGGTCATAAATGATCACGATCCACTCTCCACCAAACGCTATAGAACCGTCAATCTCATCTCGCTTCGGCTTCGCGATCTTGTTCTCCTCGTCGATCTCCATGTCGTCGACGTCCGTGAGCTTCGTCTTCTCCAGTGCCTTCATTCCCCTCACGCTCTCTTTCTTCGCTTTACCGAGAAACGTGTGGTATTGCTCCAATGCTGCAATTCGATGCTGCCCGCTCGCAACAATGATCGCCGATTGCCCGGTTTCAATCACACGCTTCTGTGCATCTAAGGTCAGTTCCATATATTTCAGGTCTTCCATCGCATGCCCGTCAGACCCATAGCTGCCTGCCTTGACGTCCTCCTTCCGGATCGCAACCGGGATCGCATTCGCCACCTTGAACCGGTTGACTCCGTCGACCATGAACGACGTTACCAGTTTGTTCACCTGGTCCTTGATCAAGTCCCGGTCGTTCCACCGACGGAACGTCATCTTCGACTTGTTGGTCACCACGTCGAACTTCGAATACCTGATCAACGCGCTCGACAGCCGCTTGTCCTTCTCGACATCCGCCTTCTCTGCGGCTGTGAACGTTCCCGTCTTCACTTGCCCTTTATTCAGCAACAAAGAAGATCCGACGGTATTCTATATTTTTTACTTACTTTCAGCTTCGTGTACTCTGTCAATTGTATTGTATCACTCACCTTCGATCCACCCCCTTCTCCTTCACTTCTCCCTTTTTTCTTCATCGCCGTTTCGGATCCCTTCCCCTTCCCCTTTGTATCAGTCGTATTTTTGGGCATGTGGTTAGATCGTAGATCGTGGTACAAATATTCGAATTGATCTGATACCACTTATTCTTTCATTTTAACTTTCTCAATTTGGTATTACGAGCGTTTACATCACGTGCTATCGGCGCTTCTGCTTATCCGCGCATATCATTGTATATTACAAGTGCGCCATTCAGCTGTATTACTCGCGCTATATCACATTCATTTGTATCGTACTTATATATTATTCTACTGTCAGAAAAGTATACATCTCAGCTATGGGCTCACCTTGGCCTGCGTGTTCCCAGTGGAGAAGGCACCAGAAGTTGGCACCGATTCTTGGTCGACAACTTGACTCGCCACGATCGTTCTGGTCGTGTCGCTTCATGTCTTCGTTGTGATTGTGGTTTCTGCGGTGTTTTCATCGCCTGCTGAGTCGGCAGTCACATCGGCCGGTGTGATTCAACATCCACAAGGGTTGAACACAACGCGTGGACAATGCCACAATGTGTCGCATCGTCGGCGCGTTGTGTTATCCTCTCGTCTTCACTGTGTCGATGTTGTCGTGTGACGTTGTTGGCGTGGAGGTGGCATGGAGACGGAGGGGGGAGGGGAGAACAGGAGGGAGTCGTCGTCGTCGTCGTCGTCGTCGCTTCTTCGTAGCACGTTGCGTTGTGTCATGGCGCTGTGTCCTCCTTCTTGTCTGCAGTGACCTGAACACACACTGCAGAGAAGGACAGAGGAGTGGTCCTGGCACGTCGTATCACTTTGCCGTGCCATGCCGCATCCTCGTCCTCGTCCTCATCCTCGTCCTCTTCGTTTTCACATCGTGTCATTGTGCCATCCATCCATGTGGTCGAGGGTGAGGTGGTACAAAGATCCATGGAGGAGGGTAGGTAACGTGCTCTGGCAGGGAGGGTGACGTGCAGGCTCAGTGATACACTTTGATATTGTCTCACCGCGCGGCATTATCATTGTGGCTCATTGTGGCATTCGTGTCCACCTCGCACGACAGGTGTGGGTGAGGGCTACAAAGGGAGTTGACGCGTGGGAGCACTCGTGTCCTGGCCTTCTCATGATCTGGCGATCCGAAGCCTGCACGCGAGGAGAGGTCGATGTGAAGACGAGGCAAGATGAACACGACACAACAACAATGCGACTCATTGCCGCGTCGTCGTCATGTCGTGTCATGTCCCATTCGATCTCGTCGCCCTCACACAAAGGGTTGGAGGGTGAGGAGTGAGGAGCAGCGTATGACTTGCAGGGGGAGGCGTGAGAGGGCAAGGTGCAGGAGCCTTAAGGTATAGGGCAGTAAACGCGACGTTTCGACAATGCGACATATATCGCATCCTCGTCTCATCGCAACAAACCGGTGGTGGGTCGTCATCATGGGGTGTGGAGGGGGCCTGGGTCATCACCTCATTCGTCGGGTCCGACTCGTTGAGCCTCGAGGGGGGGAAGGAGACAGAGACAGAGAACAGAGGTGGAGGAGTTGTCGTTGTCACAATGAACCGGTAGTGGGTCGCCGTCATGGGGTGTTGGGAGCGAAGAGGAGGGGTGTCGTCACCTCGTTTATCACATTCAACTCGTCAAGCCTCCAGGAGGGAGAGGGAGGGAGGAGAAGTGGATTCGTCGTCATCGTCTCGTCGCGACGAACCGGTGGTGGGTCGCCATCGTGGGGTGTGGGGAGAGGTGAGGAGGGGGGTCATCGTGCCATTCGTTGTGTCCAACTCTTCGAGCCTCGAGGGGGGAGGAGGAGACAGAGACAGAGAAGATGGGAGGAGGAGGAGGAGGAGTCACGATGAACCGGTGGTGGGTCGCCATCATGGGTGTGGGGACAGAAGAGAAGGGGTGTCGTCACCTCGTTCGTCACCTTCGCCTCGTCAAGCCTCCAGGAGGGAGAGGGAGGGAGGTGGAGTGGAGTCGTCGTTGTCGTTGTCGTCTCGTCACAATGAACTGGTGGTGGGTCGCCATCGTGGGGTGTGGGGAGAGGAGAGCAGGGGGGTCGTCGTGGCATTCCTCGCGTCCGGCTCCTCGAGCCTCAAGCAGGGAAATCGAAATAGTGAGGTGAGGTGGCACAGAGGAGCCTGAGGGGGAAGGAAGGGGGAGTCCACAGTAGGTGACGTCCCAGTGCAGCACTACAGCGATGCGACAATGTCCTGCGTCGTCATCGCAGCACTTTGTGACTTCGCCGTCTCCAGGTGGCACACGGTTGTTCGCCACGTCGTCGTCGTCAAGTGATCTATGCGTAGGGGTAGCAGAGCGGGGAAGACAGGTGAGGTCCGTGAGGTGTAGGAGGTCAGGGATGTGCGCTTGCACCCCATGATCCGTGGTAGTTCCATATATGGCAACCCACACCCATGGACACCCGTCCAACCTGTCCCGGGTGTCCCGTACTCCTACAGTTCCATGGATGTCAACGTACTGTAGAGCTAATTATTCATATATTTCGCGCATTTCATTCACTTGTGGAAGTGCGCCATCTGATCCATTCTTCATACATGTACTTCAAACTTAGACTACGTACACAACATGAATACATGAATAATTAATTTTACCTTTCGGATAAGTCTAAATGCAGCAGGCGACATCATCACACATGTGCAAATAACTTCACCTGCTCAATTTAGACTTATCTTAAACTCACAATGTATTATTTATATTTTGTGCTCTGTCCTAAATAATTCAAATGCTGTCGTGATTGTGTAATATGCAGTCAAATTACCATTTTTGGTTTTGTATATAGCATTTATATTAGTAGTTTATATTGTTGGATTGTGCGCATATCACATATACCTTGAAGTGCGCCATACATGTAGTCATTTCCTTACCCGAACCTTACCCTTACCCTAATGTATTTGTAAAAATGTACTAGAATGCTGAACAGACTCTTATGATCTCATTCTTTTTGCTATGTCAAATGTGATCTTATGGACCATTTAGATAGGGGTATTTCCATATTTAGATGGATTAGGGTTACAATGTAACCCTAGGGTGCTAGGGTTGGACAGCAGAAGTGATGCATAACTGAGGGCCGATCGGAAACGATGTAAACTTCTGGCAAGGTTTGTTGTTTTCATCATAGCGGGCCTCCTCGCACTCGGGACACTCGGTGGAACGAGCAAATGGTCCCGTGAACGCAATACACTTGCAAGGACATATGTCAACAGTCATTTCCTCGATACCGCTTAGTTCGGCAGCGATGGTTTTGATGCGGGAGATCCCTGGTAGCTCGAGAACCGGATTGAATTGTTGCAAGGCAGCACGTACTTTGAGATAGTCTTCATCAGCGTTCTTGAGTTCGAGGTAGAGGCGAATGGCGAGTCGGAGAATGGGGTCCCTGTCAAGGTTCAGTGTATCTTGTAGTGGGTGGCGCAGGCGATCAATGGCTTCCTTTGAGAGTCCGGTATTGGGATCGTCGAGAGAAGCTGTTTGCAGGCCGAGAATGAATGCAAGGGATGCACGTAGATCAGCAAGCTTAACGTTGTCGTAGATCTCGTTCAGAAGCACGTCGGCGTCGGCGTCGAGAGATGGAGGTAGATCCCGACCAGAGGAATCTGGGCTCAAAACGCCTTGGTTGGTATCAGGCTCATCAGGCAGGGAATCTGAAGAATGAGGTGGAGGGGAGTGGGGGTGAAAGCCAGGACCGGGAGAAGGCATTGGGGACCATCTGCGAGGGGGAGAATTGGGGAGTGTTGAAGCTCGCGGATGTTGAGAAGGTTCGGGGTCTGCAAACTCGTTGTCACTGTCTGCGTCTTCAACAGTGGCTTGCAGAGAATGCTGGGCCGGTAAGTAGATACACAAAGACAAAATATCGATGGTGAAACCTACCTCTCGCAGGGGAGAATTGGTTGTATCGAGCCCGGTCTGCATGGAGGTACGCAAGCTCTCGAAATGCAAATCTTCGCGCGATTCTGGAGTTACTCGGCCGGCTGGAGGCAAGAATGAGATCTTGGTAGTTTCCTGTAGCGAGCGCTCTATCGGCCTTAGCGTCGTCGTCACGATACTTTTTGTGGGTGCGATATGTCGAATGGGAAACTTGGGTCGGCGTGCCTCCGCATCGTCGTCGACAATTGCAAGTCGGCATATCTAGAAGAACTGCTGGACGTTGGGAAAAAAGCTAGAGGGAAAGTTCTTTGTCCAACGTCCAGTAGTTCGAGGTCAGTAGATACCAGGCCCAACGACAGTGCTTGGACGAAGAAAGAAGGCCGGTCCACCGGGACGGGTAGCCGATGGAGTCAATCGAGTCTCGTATCTTGCTCGTTTACCTCGTAACTTGTTGGTTTAACTCGTATCTTGCTCACTTATTTCGTATCTTGTTCATTATTTCGATGGTATGATGTCATTTTGTAAAAGATGGGAGGAATCGACACTCCCGTTGTATTTCCGTGTATGCGCAAATTAACATTTGTATATGTTTGTACTACTCTGGATTTCTATGTTGTAGGTTTTGACTGGGGATCAATCCCTAATCAAAACCTCCTCCCAAGCATTAGTTCACTTCATCTTATCTTTCTTTTTGAGAGAGCACATTAACCTAACCACCCAATGGGACCCCGCTATATGGACTATGCCTCCCCACGCGGCGTACACGTTGCAGAGACGTTCACGGATGAAGACGAGGATCCTTACCGTCGCGATTTCGCACCCCCTCCTCACAGAAAGAATCGCTACAGTCACTCTGTACATCAGACACCCCACATCAGAGATGTGACTTGGATATCTTCCCCCGACCCGATTGGATTGCAGACACCCCGTACCAGCAGCAGGATATCCCCCGCACCGTGGTTGTCTCCCCAGCAGGCACCGTCTTCCCCTGTGTTTCGCCCAGCGAGCGCTGCCCCGCCCAGCCCTGCCCCAACGGTTGGGGAGCATATGGCGGTCGACGACATCTTCCTACCGCCCGAACTCGTAGACCCATATCGTCCCCAGCATAAACGCTCACGCAGCGGCACAGGTCTCCTCAAATCATTCTGGCACGGACTCAAGAAGCTCTCTGGGCACGCCTACCAGCCCCCGTACATGTCGCAATCCGGATCATACATCAGCCAGACCATGGAAGTACCTGCGCCAGGCATGAGCGACCCGAGCGACGCTACCCAGTATATCCACCCGACGCCCCCAGAGTCAGATGAACGGAGCATGGCGCCGTACACCTCCCCCTACGCGCGTCGATCGAATCTCGGCGCTACACCTGCCGTCATTCCCGCCTCACTGCGCCCAGGGTCTCCTGTCCCCTCCATGAAAATCCCCTCCCCCAGCAGCGCCGTTGTGCATGCTGTTCCTCCCGCTTCGCTGCATGCATCACCTGTACCCTCGATGAGGGTCGTGTCTCCACGCGGCGGCGCTTCGCCCATCGTCCCTCCTGGCTCGGTCCGTATGCCGTCTGTGGCCTCGTCCGCGCCCGCTCCTTCCATCGATATCGCGCCCCCGATCACGATCGTATCGCCTTCGGACTCTGTGCCCCCTTCCCCGCTCCGCAACTCGATTCGGTCGCTCCGCCCGGTGTCCCCCGTCGCAGGTATACCAAGACACCCTGCGGTAGCTGTGCAGGAGCCCGTCAGACCTGCATCCGTGCCTCCCTTTGAGGATGGCTCACAAACGCTGCATGACCACATGCCCGTCATCCCGCCTGTCGAAACCCAGTTTTTCTCCGCACCGACGGAGAGGATCAGGTTCCCCGAGGGTCCCAAAGCGACGTTTGACGAACTATTGTCACCCAGTGGTTCGTTCGCCTCGACGCTCGCGCGCATGCGGCGATTCGTCGATGGTCTCCCCTGGGTATCCGAGGAGCAAATTGCACACCCGTATGTCCCGAGCCAGACACCGCGAAGTCGACTGCGCGAAAGGGTGCGCAAGGGTGCGGATCCTTCGTGGTACAACGAGCGGCCAGAGGAAATGGAGAGACGGGCGTATTGGTCGGAGTGGGATATGTGGGCGATGCAGTCGGCGGCAGAGTTGTGGAGCGAGCGAGGGCGTGCAGCGAGGTGGGGAGTGGATGCGGGCGTGTCTGGACCAGGACAGTGGCCAGGTGTTGTGTACCCACATGGGTATATTCCTGCGCAACCTATTGTCATTCCGCCGGGGTACCCGCCTCCGGGGATTGTAATTGAATAGTGCACATGAGCTTGATCTGTACCATACTTTGGGTAATTGTCTATACATGGTAACTCATCTTATGTTTTTCCCACGTTCTCAGCCTCAGTGTCGTTGATTGCCTCTCACCAGTATCCCTCAAACACAATCCTCAAGAAGACGACAACATGGTGAGTAACAATGTTGCTCTGATTCATGAGACACTTTTCTGTCCCTCTGGACGTCGCTTTGGACGCTCAAGGAGGCTGGATGAAGCAGTTGGCGGGTGGATGTACGCAAGATTGGTTGGATGGGGTTGGGAAGATTGTCCTCGAGATGTGTTTTTGGTTGAATGCTAGGGACGCTGACCACCACCTCTGCTTTTTTTTCCTTGACAGACGAAAGGTTGGTTTCCAACGAGGTTTCTACAGGCCTACTGACGATCGGTCATTTTGCGTAACCTTTCACCCCTCGTTCTTCCTCGCGTGATGATCAGGTACTTCGTCCTTTGGGTACGTTCTCGTTAGCATCCGTTCCCTCGCTGTCCTTCCCACTCATTTGAATTTGCACCGTCTTTACGCCTGCGGCTAAACACCCTGCAGTAAGCGTCACACCAAGACCCACACGCTCTGCCGGCGCTGTGGCAACCGAGCTTTCCACAGACAACACAAGAGTGCGTTTTTATACCCGAGCCTGCAATGCCGCTCATTCACATGTGTACACTTAGCTTGCGGGCAATGTGGATACCCCGCTGCCAAACTTCGTTCATACGAGTGGGGACAAAAGGCCAAGCGCCGAAAGACGACCGGAACGGGTCGTATGCGGTATCTCAAGGACGTATCGAGGCGATTCAAGAACGGGTTCAGGTGAGCCAATCACTTTCTCCTTTGTTTGACGTCTGTCGGTACAACGACACGCTTGCAGAGAGAACACCGTCGCCAAGAAGCGCTCCAGAAAACCCACGGAGGCATGAGGACAGTCGGAGGATAGGAGGGATGGGTTATCCTGATTGTACCTTCGAATGTATATTTCTTTTCTCCATTCGCACAGACCGATTCACAACATCATATGTGATTCTACAAGCCATGCCACACATGTTCAAAGAAAAGCGACGCCCAATAAACCCTGAAATGAATTGTCCGAACAATAGATTGGATAAAGATAAAATAACGATAGCAAGAGATGATATGTGCGCGCGATAACTAAATACGGAGGCATAACCCAATCTCGCTCTGGAAGAAGCCCCTATTGAGGGGCCCATCAAACATCACCAGAATCACCGTCCTGCAGGTTATGGATGCGGAGGTGCTGGTTCAAGTTGTCCCGCCTGCTAAATGCACGACTGCAGTTCCCATATTTGCACACCCATGCTTAGGAGCAACAAGCGTAAGCGACGAGTACCGGAACGCAAGAACGGCAAGAACCAAGTGTGACCTACGCTT
Source organism: Chiua virens (assembly GCA_019787685.1). NCBI lineage: Eukaryota > Fungi > Basidiomycota > Agaricomycetes > Boletales > Boletaceae > Chiua > Chiua virens. Next base: position 45,549 of record JAHNUO010000058.1, read on the forward strand.
TTCGTTGGTATGAATGGAGCGAATATGACGCTTGAGGTGTTCACCCCTGACAAAACACTTTCCGCACCCGTCCGCCTGGCAGGTATACGTACGCACGCCTTTTTTCGTCTTGTCCCTGCTGGCGGCGTAGACGGGCTCACCGTTGGACGTGGGTACTTTTCGACCGCGAGACTTCTTTGCGAGGCCGGGAATCGGGACGGGGACTCTGATCATGGAACGGGAACCACGACGAGATGGACGAATGGCGTGTGAGTCCACGGATGGTGCAGAAATGGATGCTGGGTTGATGCTAGGAGAGGGAATAAAGTCTGAATCCGCGGGGTCGAATTCGCTGTCCATGTCTTCGGAGGAGGGATCTGTGCTGCCATAGAATTGCAAGTCGGTGGTGTCGCTGAGAGTACCTGAGGTGGAGGCAGAGAGTGGTATTTGGAAGGGGGGGAGGTTCGAGATGGGCATCTGCATGGTCATGGGTACGCTGGAGGGGAGGGAGAGGTCGGAGAGGCGCACGGTGGGCTGAGGATGGAAAGGAGCGGGGTTGGTGGTGGAACAATGACGACGGTTTGGGTCGGGGAGCAAGCCAAGGGGACAGTCTGGGGTGGAGGGTTGGTGGAGAAGGCTCCCATCGAGCGAATCCCAGTCAGGATGTTCGAGAGAGTCGGGTGACCAGACGAGGTCGTGGTTGTTGTCATCGAAGACGGTGAATTGGCTGTGGAACAAGTCCATGTCTGCCATTGTCGACATGAGTGAAGAAAACAGACATTCTGGTCGAGATTTATGTGACTAGGAAATATATTCTGTGGCTGGTCGATATTCGAATTAGGGGACCAATTCAATAGAATATTCATATGTCATCATACTCAGGGGATTTCCTTTTCGGGTTCATTCTTTTATGGCATCTACCCAAACACGTGAAATTGCATGGAGTATGTGCGCGTTCTTTGGCGCCACAATCATCCACTTCTTGGATGTCCACTCCATCGTCCTCCTCCTCGTCGGCGTCGTCGAGCTCGAACTCGCTCGACGACCAGGACGAGAGTGTCCGCATCGCCGTCTGTGCTCTCGGCGACATGAAGAACGGCACCAGATCATCCCCACGCACGTTCTTCTCATTCCGCGTCCTGCACCCATATTGACTTGTATCCCATCCAGCGTCTACCTCCCGCTTGCTTCCTGCAACCGCCCCCCTCCCAGAGCTTGGGCACCCCGACTTCGTCTCCAGAGTGACTAGTATACCTCTCGTCGGTACCGCATTGAGAGCATATGAGCATGGAAAAGCAAGCTCACGTGTCGTCAAAGTCCGTCCCTCCATTCTTTCCTGTCTTAATCTTCCCGTGTCTTATCCGTCCCTGCTTGTCAGTACGGCGCAGAGATGATGGAATGCTCTGTCAAGAACATCTCCCGTCCCGTCATCGATAGATTACCTGTCGACGTCAATCAGCTCGATGAGTTCGCCTGCAGACAACTTGATAGGGTCTGTCATCACATCTTTCCGTCCCTATTTACACTATATCATCCTTCCTCCCTTTTTCTAGCTCGAACGGTATCGTCGCGCGTCCACCTCGGACGACAAAATGCCAGTCGATGTCCCGGCTTCTCACAGCCCGGACACCGGAGAACTACAAAGTGCCCCCAAAGTCCCTCACGACCAAGATGATCTTCTTTCCGACGCCACTGATGGTTGTACCACTTTATCTTATCTGACGCCGACTGTCTTCTGATACCCGATCTCGTCACCCCAGCCTCTCCGTCTTCCTCGCTTCCTCCACCTTCAGCCTTCGAAAGCCGCACTCCCACACCACAGTCTCAGGATTACAATGAACAGAATCCTAATCGTCAAGTCATCCCCCGCAGTCGATGGCAAACCGTCCTTCTTGAAGCCGGCGGTATCGGTGCCGCCGTCAGCGAAGAAAGCATGCGTCGCTTAAAGTATTGCCTCCAGTGGCTTCAAGTTCGTGTCTTGGACATGTCATCCTACACTTGACTTAACATCCTATTTTACAGTATGCCACAACGCATATCGACTCTCAAATTGTTATTCTCCGTGACTTCATCGAATCCATTCAATCTTATGTCGTCGATGCATCGGTATCAGACGCTTATATCTCCCTAACGCACATGCGCACATTGCATGATGTCCGCAGGGACGTGGTGGACACCATCCGCCAAGTGGTAGACGTAGTCAGCAAATACGCCGGCGGTGCACTTCCCGAACCCGCTCGGGCGCGCGTCCGCGGATTCATCCTTCACCTTCCACAACGATGGGCTAGTGCGGCGGGTGCGAGTAACACCCATGGAATACCGGATGGTACACCAGGTGCAAGCTCGGCGGCGGGTGCATCTGCAGGTGGTGCAGGAAATAACAGGCGAGGTTTAAGAGGTAGACGCAAAGAACGTACTGCCGGTGGACCAGATCGCTCTCTATCTGTAACACCCGTGTCCTCTCGCGCTCCGTCACCTCTTGCCTCTCCACGTGCAAGCATGAGCCGTCCGACTGCTGGTGCGGCGACTCGTGCAGCTCAGCACATTCTAACTCTCGCAACAGAAAGTTTGGATATGATGCGCGGTGTCACAGGTGTTGTCAAAGAAAGCCTGGACCGTGCAGACGCGTAAGTTATAACTCTGATAGTCAAGTCAGAGGTCTTGACGTCCACTCGACATTGCAGATGGGTGGAACGACTACGTATCATTGGTGTTCAACGCCCGCAGCCTGCACCAGAGGATCCGTTGGATCCGACAATGTCACCGAGTAGACAATATCGGCAATCATCGCTGCCTGGATTATCGTCTACTCCGTCAACACCCGCACAAACCGGTACACCACTCTCGATACCATCCACCCCAGTAACATACCCATCACCCGATGGGCTTCGGATGGGGATTCGCCTCGGTGAAATGTCGGCACGAGCCTCGCTGAGCGAGTTACGTTTGGATGAGGATGGGCAAGGCGCAGACGGATATCAGACGCCCAAGTCTGGATTTCAATCCCTGCGCGAGGAGGGAGGAGAACGTATTTGGGAGAAACGGAGCGCGAGATCAGAAGAAAAACGCCAAGATATGATGGTGGACGATGATGGATGACTTTTTTTCGTCCTTTTATTATGGCGCTGATTTTGTCATCATGTATACGCCTGAAGCTTGGAGACTGCATGGATTGTTCTGCTGGATTGAAACGGCGTCTAGCTAGCTAAAGGATGCAGTTGTACAAAGAGGTTACTTACCTGAAATGGTACACTTAGTTACCCCGACTTGCCACGTTAGATCTGCCGGTGACATGCTTTCGACTCAACATGAGCTCGTATTCAAGCGCCTACTTCAACAACTTTTCCTGGCCCTCGCTCTACAGCCCTGCCACGGAGGTTGGTTTCCTTGGTCCAGCCATTCGACCAGGTGGCTATTACCTCACCAACTCCACAGGTACGTACCAATTTAGCTGCTGCCAGTGTCAATTCACCATTGCCAAAGACTGAGGGCCATCCTAGACGTCTTCAGGTTCACTTTATACTGGACACTCATTTTTCACCTCCCGTTTAATTTCATCGCTGGCCTCTATGCCTTTTTCAACTTTCTCTTTCCCCCGGGGAGAATCGCTGGGGATGCGTCGATCGTGCTCGAGTCTCCTGCCACACGCGAACATGCACACACTCACAGACACTCGCGGTCACACTCGTACAATACGCAACCCCACTCGCATTCACGCTCGCAATCTCAAACGCAATCTCAAACCCTCTGGCGCGTACCCTCGCCGCCGCCATCCACCGCCGAAGAGGGGCTGAAACCGGCCTCCCCGCCACAGCCACCCGGTCGTCGTTCGTCGTCTCGATGGACGTTCTCGCTCCTCGTCCTACTCGCCTTTCTCGGATTCAGTTTGATGAGTGCGGTGGTCGGTGCGACCGTCCTCGCATTCGTGCTCTTGTGGGTGTATCAATCGGGGGGCTTCTATATGTCGACGTACGTCCACTATCACCTCGTATTTTCGCGTGCACAATTGATAAACGATACAGGTGGATCCCGTTTGTGTGGGCGGTGATTCAATCGTTGATTGCGTTGCTCGAGTATGTGTCTTTTGGCTTCAAATGAAGAAGTTCTGATGGAAAGGTTAGGATTTGGCCGTCGGTTATCGACATTATTTAACGTCCGCGGGGAACTGGCTGGTCTGTCCCATGCCTTGGAGATACCCTCGATTTCTATCGCGAACACACGTGTGGGGACACCCACGAACAGACGATGGTTGGTTGATTGTATGACCTCAGTATCCGCTGCTCTGGCTCCGTTAGCATCGCACGCTTCTCGCTGGCAACGCCATTGGTGGATTTCGGTAGGAGGTGGCTGATATGAAGTTGCCGAGCAATGTGTACAGCTAGGCACGGGTGTCCGAACGTCGGACGTCAAGGGGACGGTGCTTCCGCTTCCTTCTTTCTTTCGAACCAGAATGCAGAACCGGTTTTCTGTGTCTCCCGTGTATCGCGCAGTCTGAGATATCTATCTGGTGTTTTTCATCCACGATCGCACCCGTTTAGTGCCAGAAGGCGCCCCCTAGAACCATTCTTGTGGATAACAGCTTCTAACGCCAAGTGACTCGTTGGCGACTCTCGATTCGCGATTCGCCATAGGAAACAAGGACGCCATGCGTGCAATGCGTTCTACAGCATTTTTCCACTTGACTTTTCACGCGTGCTGAAATGGTCGATGATAGGACATTTTTTACTTTCTGATTCTTTCCCCTTGCCTATTTTCCCGCAGTCATGGAACGTTTGCGAGAGTGTTCGTGTGACGTGTTCTTGATGTGTTCTGTGGACTTTGTGAATCGTTGGTAGATGATTGCAATGGACGGACGACTGGTCAGATTGGAAGCTTTCTCGCTCTCGTTGACTTTCTTTGATTCTCGAACGCTCATTGTTGTCAGGGATCAGGCAAAGGGAACGCGGTCATCCAATACTGGTGGTACATTATACACATGTTAATATTGCATATCTCATTGCGGGGGGAATAGCCTTCCAATCTTTTTTCATTGTTGCTGAGCGTTGATCATTATCAATGTGGCTACATTCATCACGACTTTTTCTCGCGCGTTTCATGAATCAGATGGTCGAGGCTTTGCATGAAGCACATCGGTGCGCGATGTATTTTCTTTCTGTGACTGATTTTTGTGACCGAAAGGTCCCTCTACATCACTCAGAGTTACCCAAACACGCTAGTTCAAGTTGAAGGGATCCAGACGACAAAAATCACCAGGGAGAGGGCAAGTGAGATATCCTTGAACGACTTGGATTTTCGGAAGCGGCGTACGCATGTACACGATGTGGTGACCACGACGTCAATATGTGTATATGCGTCCACATATCTGACACGGGTTTTGAGCTGACAATAGGTTGGCACGATCACGGTGAACGGAAATACGGATTTCATTGACGTGTTCATAATAGACGGACATGTGACCATGCGTTTTGATGCAACGACGTACCAAACGGGTCGTAATTTGATTCAGATGGCCAGCAGACATCCAGTATGGTGACTCGGTGCCCCTATCCGATTCCGAGTCAAATCTCCGGGTATGAATGCATGGTGTAGGGTACGACATGCGTGTCTTTGAGTGGTCTGACGAAAATCGGATACAATTGATACTGCGCTCCGAGGGCGAGATTATCGCACCGTACGACGTACGGTCCTTGGGAGGACGATCGATCGTACGTACGTCGTACGTGAATGTCAGTGCTCGGATGATGACAGCTTGAATCGCGGGATCTCACGCAAGCATCGCCATAGGTTCCATTCCCCGTCAGGCATTCGTTTCTTTTGCGTTTTTCCTGTATAGCAGTGGGGCATGCCAAACGCGCTCGAATACAAGATTGGAATGTACGTGTTTATGCTGGTTGAAATGATTTGCCGAAGGTCGCTTCATTCTTCCAATGTTCTTCATCTTTGGGGCTCGTCTCGACGTGGTTATCGATCGTACTTGTCCAACGCGCCACAACTCCTCGAGTGTGCGGTCGGAGAACATGGACTTGCTGGATCAAGCCCGTACTGTCGCCATGGACCGCACCATCGCAATCACTTCCAAGTCAAAAGGTTTGAGCATTTGAAAATCACCTCTCTCTCGGACGGATGAAGTGGCCTGATACGAATCGCCGTTCTGAAAAATACGTCGAGCAAATGGCAAGGCCCGAGGGTCAGTCTATGATCGAAACCGAGATATGCATGCCTCGCTCTCTCGGAGCTTCCATCAGTGGACATCCATGCCGTCACGGTTACTCCAAATGACATGGCGTAGTCGATCATCGGATGGTTGGTTCGAAGCTGGTGTCCATTGATATACTGGGTTGCACATGGGCGCTCGCCGATTGGCCTCCGTTGGAACACATTGTCCAAATCACAGCCCCGCGATGAGTCCTATCCACCTCTCCGTTCAACAGCAGTGTTCAACAGCGTGTTCACACCAGCTTTAAATCAATTACCACAAGCGTGCTCGTTGCACGTGTCAGAAGTTCTCGCCAGGGCCACGTACATGTGTCCGATAACTGGCTTGCTTACCTCACGCACCAGACCGAGTTGTCAACGCTCGTGTTTGATGATCTCCAAGCGAGAGATTGAGATACCTGCACGATCTGAACGGAGGATAGCTCATGCGGCGGAGTCACGCCTCGATGGCACGCCGATTTGATATCCGAGCTCTTGCTGCTTTATGCGGCATAAACTCGTCGAACCTAGGTTCGCGCGCGGGCGCGTAAGGGAGAATCGATAGGGTGATAATGCCTCGAGGATTCCTGTGAACGGTGATGCGTTGGGAGATGCGTTGCGGTGCGTCATAACGCGGCGCCTCGTGTTTCCTCCTTTCGATCATCCACATCTGTGTATCGAGATCACGACCAGTGTGTAAACTGGTTCCGGTGATAGATACGGAAGTGGCACTGACAAGATACATCTGACACGGTGCTACCGTCTCGCCGCCATGCGGGACGAGGTCTCGTCGTGTACACCCGTGTCAAGGTAGGACCCGTCGGGATCCAACACATCACTTTTTTTTATCATTGAAAGCGCATTTGAAACACGAGTTGTGGCACTTGCCCGACGAGTAGCTTCCTCTCTCATCGCCGCATGTAAGACGTGTCTGTTGCATTGATGGCCGTTCTCATCATCATACATCATGATCAAAGTTGATATGAAGATTAGAATACCTGTACACAATATCGGAGTCGGCGTTGACGTCGGAGTTGTATACGTCGAACGTCGACGTCGTGGCTTCTGGCGGGACTGCCCCGCAGCCTCGGCCTCATTGTGCGCGATTTGACTTGCTGGCAGTCCCCGTCGTCGCGTCACACGAGCCTCGGGCTCGGTTGCGGTGTTTTTGCGCGACTCGGCGGGCTTTCCCGCTGACACATGATTATTCTCAACGTCAGAGTACTTAATATAGTTCCCGTCATGATGCGAGTCGGTCGGCCGGCAAGATCAGCAACGTTCGTTGTCGCGGTCGCCCTGGTTGCACGTGGAAAAAATCCACAGAATTTCTCATTTTCCCTCGCTCTCATCGAAACGGGTGTGACGCGTGAAATGAATAGCGTTTAATTTATGTTTTGGATGGTCGCCAGAGGCATCGGATTGTGACATCGCTTACTCGATGACTGACAATACTTGGCTGAACGTTGGAGGGACGACAGACGGGGAAAGAAGACGTTTGGGGTAATTTGCAAAGCAATGTAGTGTAAAGCTGCTGAAACCATTGACAGAGGACGGCTATTGAATGGGTAGAAGGATCATATCATCTGAATCATATCTATGCTATCATTATGTGCTGCGCGCAAAAAAGCAGGAGTGTGTGGGATCTGTGTTTCAGGCGTGGTTGATAATCTCGGTTTCAAGTGAACCAGGGTCAACACAACATGCCAAACGATGTTTTTATTTTTTTTTCGCATCGTCGGAAGCGAGCGAGGGAAATCTGCGACGAGCGGGGGGCTAATCAACAAAACAGCCGAGTCTTTTTAGCCGATCACATAGCAGCCAATCAATTGTGCTTTTTTGACACGGTCTAGCTCAAGGTCCCAACTTTATGCACATTTTTAGAAACACAATGACGAAACCGACGGGAGAAAAAAGACGCAGCGAAGAAGGAAATGCAGGGCGGGACCTTTTTCTTGTCTTATCTTATCGGCAGCCCAATGTACAAGGGACACGTATGCATTCTGAGGAGGGCGATAGAGCGACCATAGAGGTACATAAAGTGTGGACATAGCGGCCCATGCCAAGATATGGCCCGAGCGATGAGTCTATTCGGATATCATGGGTATCTTTGGTGCGCCGCTGGCTGTTACGGGCGTAGAGAGTCCCGAAGAACGAGACACGTTCCATGTTTGGGTCGCAATAGCACTCACACGGGGATCAGATCACGTACAGCCGCAGGACGGGCACAGTCTCTGTAGAGTAAATCAGTGAACTGAAGAAAGCGGTGGTCGGTACTGAGTAGCGGCAGGGTCTAAAACCTTGAATGGCAGAAAGGCAGACCTATGAAACGAGTGTCAGATCAGTCTGAGGGTGTATCAAAATACAAGAGTTAATAATACTAGAGTAGATCAGAGATGGGAAGGATCCGTTGACTGGGACTGCGGTGGGAGATAAGATTGACCCTGGGAGTGTACGGCGCCACAAAACAAATATACACAAACTGATGTACGGCGTAGTATGTAATATGTAACGCAGATTTCCGAGCGTAGCGCTCATTATTAGCGATAAATTTTCACCAGATGGCATATAGAGATGGAGATGGAGAACTGCATCTGCGCGATGGGTGGAATTTTATTATCAATTTTGTGAGGTGGTTAGCGGCCCAGAAATGCTAGCAGAGAACGGAGGCAGATAACAAAAGTGCGGGGATTATGAAATAATTGATTTTGAAACTGGAGTAATCTGATTGGCTAGATGTGGGTTATCTATTAGTTTATCGGTTCCCGTCGACCACAAATCATAAACTCTCGGTGCTCTCTTCTGTCCCCGTCTCTCCTCCTCCTCCTCCATCTCTCTCCCTCCCCCGTCCCCACTCCCCTCCTCCTCATCTCTTTCTGTCCCCTTCATCCTCTTCTTAATCACATCTCTTTGGTACCTTTATTGTTCCTGATCCAACACTCGGAACTGACCGCGTCCCAATCAACAGTCTACTCGAAAATTCCTTTTAATCGTATCTCTAGATAGACTTTTTCGAAAATGTCCCCAATCGTAATGGAACCCCCCGCATTGAATATGCACCATCTCTCCCGCATACAACAGCAGTTCTCCGGCACAGCTTCCGACCAACGCGCACAATCCACACCCGACCTTGCTGACGCTGCACACGCGCTCCATCAGCGTATCTCCTCTGCCGAATTCACCACCTACGAGCAGTTGCTGAATCAGCACAAGGATCGCGCGCAACAGCTCGCTGTCAATGACCACCTCAGCGCCACCACCCCCGTCGTTTCCCAGCAGTCGCCTTCCCAGCAACAGTCGGATCAATCGCAGACCCAACCCCCAGAGCAACTCGCTACTGCCACACCAGCACAGCCTGTTCAACCGCCGCAACAGCTTCAGCAGCCTCCACAGCAGCGTACTAGCTGCACCAACTGTGGAACGTTGGACACGCCTCTCTGGCGACGTGACGCCCAGGGCAAGACCATCTGCAATGCTTGCGGTGAGTGATTGTATCCGTTTTCATCTCATCTACTTTCATTTCCTCCGTCTCCGTCACGTGTCAACGCATGGCACACCTTGGGTCGCGGGCGCCCGTTTTGTGCAGACACGCTTCTTACTAGCCGGTCGATGTGTATCATCATGTTGCACTGCGGCTACATCTGCACCGCGTGTTCTCGGCATGTCGTGTCGGACATGATCGCGATTGGCCCAGATTCTTTTTCCTACGCTCTTGTCCTACCCTACCGTCTTGTCAGTGCTTTAGCAGTGTGTGCTGATTGAAATGTGTGCAACTCGTGGGCACTTTGCTTCCCGTTTTTTCGTTGTCTATCGTCACTAGGTCTTTACCTCAAATCACGCAAGGTGGCTCGTCCCACCTCCTTGGCTCGTACCCCAACACCTGTTACCTCTGCCCAACCCCCATCTCAGCCTTCAAACGGTGGCGGGGAATCCGACATGTCTAATCCGAATCAGGCACCTGCAGCGTCATCTGCTTCCCAAAATCAACACTCGAAAACTACGGATGTACCCTCATCGTCTCCGCAAACTGAGGCCACCGGTCAACCCCAGCAAAAGCCCCTTTCCAAGTCGTCTCCATCCACCAAGCCCACTTCTGCAATAGGTGCGCACACCAACGCTGGTGGTGGCACGTGCCCGGGGGATGGACGCTGCGATGGCACTGGAGGATCCAGCGCATGCGCTGGCTGCCCGACGCTAAACAATTCTCTTGTAGTGTCTGGGAGGCTCGACACCGAACCTGCTACCACCAATGATGCCGCCGCCGCCGCCGCCGCCGCCCCTCAAGTAGCCTCTCCTGCTGCCGACATCACTTCCCCCGGTGTTGAGGGTGACAGCCCCGCACCCCCGAAGAAGACGGCCAAATCAGCAGTTGGAGCGTTGAGCTGCGCAAACTGTGGTACCAGCACCACCCCGCTCTGGAGGAGGGACGATGTGGGTAACAACATCTGCAATGCATGCGGTGCGTTTCTATCTCATCTCGTGTCTGCTGTGCTTGGGAGCGTGTTTCCTTGCTGTCGTCATATTCCCTGGACGTTGATGATTTCTCGTAAACGACACGCTGCACGTTGATGCCATCCGGGATGCGCGCATGTCTTCGCTTCGAGCGTCGGGGTGTTTACCCTCATCTTATCATTCCTTCCTTCTATGTTATTCGTCCCATATCTTATCTCCTGCCGGTGGGAACTTTGCTTCCTTTCGCGGCCAGGTTGGCCTGCCTAGCGTCCGCGTTTATTGTCCACCTCTACCGTACGTCGACGTCCATGTTTGACTGACTGCTATCCCATCAATAGGCCTGTATTTCAAGCTCCATGGCACTCATCGCCCCAATTCGATGAAGAAGACTGTGATCAAACGACGGAAACGTGTTCCTGCCGCAGCTGGCATGTCCTCGGCACGAATTACAGATCATCAAGCTGCAGAAGCTCTTGTTGGAATTGGCCAATCGGGTGGTAGCCAACATGCGAACACGGGAGGGGAGGAGAGTGATAACGAGATTGAGGAACCGCAGCCTCGGCGAAAACGGGCTCGAAGGGGAAAGAGCGATCGCGAGAAAGGTCGTACTCGGGATAAGGACGAGGACGAGGATATGGGCGACCCTGAAGACGAGTCTCCACAGGAGAGCGGCGGACGAGGAAGGGGTAAGGGTGAGCGTGCATCCGCACGGAAAGTCTCTCGGGACTCTCACAGTTCTTTATGGGCTGAAGGTGTAATGAGTATGCATCATCAAATCGTGGAAGCACTCGGCGGGGATCGCAGTCACTCGCTTCCTCGGGCCATGCAACCTGGTCCTGAGTTAGACCGCTTCGCGCACCATCTCGGGCGTGTTCCCTCTGGTCATGGGGCATTTATCGGATCACCTCACGCTGGTCTTGATTTACCCCCACTGAACGCCGCACTAGGTGAACGATATGGGTACGGTCCACCTGGTCTTCTTGGTGCCCGTGATTTTAGCGGTGCACAGTCCAGCTACTTGCGGTCCGGTTCTAATGCACCCAGCAGAACGCATTCTCCATTAAACCCTGGACTCGCTGCGGGTGTCGGCTATGTTCTACCCCCGCCACATGGTGTGGGTCATGGGTATTATGGCCTCGGACATGGGCACTCACCGCCTCCCCATGACGTATTGAACGGAGTGTTGCCAGGCATCCTTACACCAAACGAGCTACGACAACATTACATGGAGCTCCACGAGCAACGCAAACGTATGGAAGAGTTGCTTGAGAGGACGGACAAAATGATGGCAGGTATCAAGCGCGGACTTGATGAGATGCTGGGGCCGCAACCTCCCGCACAGCCATCTCCGTTACCAGCACAGCCACAACACCAGGCTCAAACGCTGCCTCAACCTGCTCCTCAACCTGCTCCTCAACAACCTCCGTCTCATGAGCAGTCTCCTCAGCAAGCTCCCCAACCGGGATTGACACCAGCGGCATCTCCCTCGATTCCTATTACCCGTACGAGTGAGCGGGAACGAAGCCGCGAGACGATCTGGCCTGTCGAGTCCGCTCCGCCGCGGGAATAGAGGACACGACATTGATACCCTACCCAAAACATATATGGTTTCGCTTTCGTTTATGCTATCGACATTCACTTCACGGTCTTATCAAACCCCACTCGCATTCGCGTCGCACGCTGGTGTATTTGGTTCTTACTGCCAGCGGACACTGTTATTATGCTGAGCGGCCTCATCTATTATCTATGCTCCCCTCTTTAAACATGCTCTCGTGTGCATATAGGCTTGTTGTCGTCGCTTGATCGTCATTTATTCAGCTTCTGTTTCTCATAGTTTTGCTTCGTTTCACTTTCACTTCTTTCACCTCATGTTCTTTTGACAGTCTTTTTACACATGTTGGTCTGATTTTCACGAAACACTATCATAGTCATACTTTTGCATTTGTTCGAGTTGTTTCGTACATAATCCCTATTTCGCGTCAAGAATAGTAGTGTAGATATGCTTCTCCCTCTCGCCCTTGGTGGCTGAAAGGGATGTGGCGCCGAGTCTCTAATACGTTATAGTCATCGTTTATACACCAGATTGCTTTTTTTTTTCTGGAATCGATCTTGCGTTGATTTTGACGGTGCGGAGTGACTTACATGTTTCGACGTCGAGGAAAAAAAGGGGTACAAAGTGGTGCCGTCGATCAGATATCCATTCGGATGAAGGCTGTAGGAGGTGGTCAAAGAAGGTCAAGAGTAGGACCTCCACTTGCCAGTGTGGCATGGAGCGGATGGGGCAGAGGGACATGGCACCGACGCGAGTGACCCACGTCAGTTACCCCGTTTCAAAGGCCAATTTAAATATAGGCATCTTGAATGCCAGTGTCCGGCCCGACAGCTGGTACTCCCAGTGGTATGCGAGGCGAGTTCGAGTCGTTCCGGGGGAAAGCATTTCGGGTAGGATTTAAATAATTATACCACATATGAGCATCGTGATGGAAGTAGAAGGGGAGGTCGTCGGCGGAAGGAAAGGTGCAGGTTGTACGCACACCCAACTTGAGTGCCAGGGAGGTAGTGCCGATCGTAAGCCGTCATCAGTGTGAGGGGAGAATTTTTCCGTTCCCTTCCTGCAACTAGGGGACGAATGAAACGACGTAGGAGAGAAGGTAGAGAGGGGAGACAGAGGCACATGTGTATGGCAGAGCACGACACGGGCTACGGCTGACAACGATGTGCACCATCGCCGTCCGTTTGGGGCTCCTTCCCCTTTCCGCGGATGTAATGTGATTCCGGACATCAGATACGGAGACAGGTGGAATCGAGTCCAGTTTGTCTTGTGGCCCTGCATCCCTGTCCTTGGCTTATCGGGATACGACACACCGTGTGTCTCCTCTTCACGATGCCACGTTATCATTGGTATGTTGATATCCGGAATCCAGGGCGTAGGGTCGGAAAGATAGAGCACAGGCCGGGGCTGGTTTGCGTGAGGGACACCGAGAGATCGAAGAGCAAAGGGGTTCCAAATACAGCGAGTCATATCAGGCAAGTGAACTGTGAAATCGCCCGGGCCATCGTCCGATGCCAGTGCCCGTGTGAATGCAGAGGGGAACGGTCAGTCGAGAGATAATCCTGATCTGGGGAGAAAGGTCACGTTCAGGTTTCAGGTCGGACGACCAGTGTTTCCTGTCCGCGGGTGATGCAATCAATGATTTGCGTCTACTTCAAGGACGACTTACCGAACCAAGTGGCGCCTCTTCAAGTTTCTGCCGCACAAGACCAAAGTTGACCTCGTGATCTGGGGCAGCGGATGAGAATGTGATACCGTCTGCGATATTGTTTCATTGACGATTTTATTTTGATCGTGGCAATTGATCTTCCCTGGATGACCTAAATCAAGTACATTTCTACCTGCGGGTGGATCAGAAGCAGAGGAACGATAGGAAAACCTCACATGAAGCACCCTGTCGCAACCTGACTGAAGGCTTCAGACAACCGTAATTCGAGGTTTTTGCTGCCCCTCGAGTCAGCCGACGTCTGCATTGTTTGCCGGACACAGATCGTTTTGTTTTGTTTTAGTCGGAAGGTACATAAGACTCTGGCGGGACTGAAAGGACACTGACACGTCTGTCTATCCTATCAGCTATCCATCACTTCCGCTGCACGATCGGCAGGTCACCATGCGTATTACGCCAGTCAGACGTCTTGAGGGCCTTGTTATAATGAATCTGCTATATTTAGAGCACAAGGATTAGAATAGCAGCGAGAGAAGATCGATACATGGGCTAACAGCAACAAGCGTCACCTCGATCGCCAAGAGATCCGAAGCATCATCATGTGCTAAGCCTTGAGCTTCTATTCTTGGCTTCATGACCATGTATTCCCCACCTCTTGCTGGCGACATCCAGGTCAACCCACTGCAGAATGCATAAAACGCCAGGCAGGTCCTAGTATTGGAAGAGGGAAATCCGAAGATGTAAGTAGTTGGACATGTCTAGGAGTGTCGTGAAGCTCTCGCTTCTGCATTCCTCGTTAACAGTTTCAGACATCCTAACATGTCAGCGAACAAGTGGCAGATGTGTTGGGACATTGGGTGAATTTTGTCGCCCCAAGGCCAAGTTCACCGGGGTAGAATGGCTATTGATAAACGTCGATAAGACTACCAAGATTTCTGCACTCGAACGCAACTAAAATAATGATGTTTCAGAAGTACCTTGAATCGATCGAAAGCTAAATGTACTCCCGTCAGTCCAACAATTGCCCGTGCCTTGCCCATCACCAATGCATCCACTATCGGCGCTACGTACCCAGCCAGAGGCACATCATTGTACCCATTCTGCAACCCTTCGAGACCCGCTACCCCGCTCTCAAAATGAATGTGCATGGAAACGTGCGTATCAAGGGAGCCAGTAGTGGGTCGTCTACGCCAAGTTGTGCATCCGTTGCAATGAAGAGCGGCACGTTGAGCCCCTGGAAGCTTAGTGTCGTATAGAGTGGGTGGGTCGCGGCAAGAGAGCTTGGGAAAGAACGTGTTAGAGAGGGGTACTCTCAGGACCCACACGAGTTACCACCAGACGGTCCTCATATTCCTCCGTGCACTTTCTTGAAAACGGCCATCGCCCACACATACATGTGCAGCCACATAGCAAGGATTTCTCCGATCTGATCCGCAGCGAACGCCAAGGCCCCGGAGCCGTCGGCGCTCGGCCTGTCTGAGTCGGGGCTGTGAAGAACCAAAGAACATCCCGAGCTGGATGAGACGTTCGGGTGCCGTGGCGAGTGTGCAATTGGAATGGGTGGAGGTATTTGCTGCCCTCCCACCAGGGGTGTCCACAAATTGAAACTCGTATGGCTCCGTAGGAACAGCGTTTCGTTCGTTCAGACGCCCAACCTTTATTCTATCCACTCGGTGGTTCCATTCGGGATGCGCGCCAGCATTTGTCGGGCCTTGATCGGACCCAAATCCAAGAGCCAAGCCCATTGGACGAGCATGTACGCCATACAATCCACACATTCATCCGGCAATAGTATGTCAACTGGAATATGCGCGTAATGATATCGCCCTGCTGTTTATCACTCAGTTGGAGCATCCCGACGAGTGTATGAGCGAACATAAGGCAGGGTTTGGGGACCCAAGCTGGCGGGTGGAATTGAAGGTACGATTGAACAGACATGGGGGGGTTTTCGAAGGTAAATGTGTTGGTTGTGGAGGCCGCTGTGACATAGGTAGGCGAGATAGGTGACAGTTGAGTTAGCGCGGAGGGTGTTGAGACGCATGTCGGGTTCGATGTCAAGTTAGGATGACGGAGTGGGATCCTAGCGGAGCGTGTGTGACGTGTGACGTCCTTCCGATGTGATGCGATGGGACGTGTTAATTGTATAAGAGCGAATGAGTGAGACCGAGAATACGTACGGGGGATGTCTGTACCTCGTCGAATGTAACCAGTATCTGCACGCAAAGCATGCGAGCGTGGTGGACGCCAAAAGTGCCACGAACATGGCCAAGCGATGCGTACGGCGATACGGGACATGGATGTACACGCCCGATGATGGGTCTGATGTATGACACAGAGTGGACCCAACACAGGAACGACGTGGTGGACAATGTGGTATGTTCCTGTCTCGGTTGACACGGAGGCCGACTGGAAAGTATACCTCGACTTAGTGGACATTGTGGAGACAAGGTTCGTCAATGTGTGGCACTTGCTCAAGTGTTTGCTTGCATCTGTTGAATTACAATTTGAGGCTTTGGTCTGACCATTACTAAAGCCAACTTGAACTTCATATTCACACTCGGTGACCCATACCACTCTTCCTGGTACGTTAATCATCCTTGTAAGCTATAGGAGTAATATGTGTGCCATGTATGTTATAATAATGTGAAAGGTAAGAGCTGAAGAGGCAGGAGTGAGTCATAAATAGTATTCTGTTCATGACTCAAGTCACTCAATGAGATGTATACAGATTGTTCGAGCTGGTATTCATATTCAACCACATGATGGATGCTCTCTGGGTGGAAAGGGTTCTTCCCTTTCCAAACTACTTAACCATTTTCTCAACAATGCCTTCCAGCTGGTTCTGGAAGTCAATGATCAAATGAAGTTGGCCGACAACACCGAGGGATTGCTTGGCAAGCTAGAGCCACTCATGTCTGAAAAGTATCCCATCCCCATCAATGAAAAGCTCAATGATATGATTGATGGCACACTGGATGTAGCCAAGAAATCTATCCAAACCTTTGTTGTGATCGTCTTCAGCGACCTCAAACCAGCCATGAAGCAGATCTTCCAGGCTGCTTGGTGTGATGAAATCGTTGAGCAAGTTACCATGGCAATGAAGGACTACACGTCCAATCAACAGTTCGTCAAACTGCTCCTGTTCGAATTGATCATGGAAGACCTTGACACATTCCTCGTTACCTACCTGACCATGCTTGTGAACTTGAATTCACCCAAGCTCCAGCTGCCCATGGCAACAAAGTGCATCAAAGCAGACATTGGCACTGTCTTTGCATTTTTTGGACAAGGAGCTGGAGAAGCATTTGAGATATGGAACATATCCTTTTGATGCTGGAAGTGTCCAAGAGCATGGTGTTCCTGTTGTTCTGGGCCTTTGCCAAAGTGCATGGGCCCTGCATACCCTTCATGGATGGGTTGATGAAGGCAAGGGGTGACTTGGACCGGACAGTGGTGAGTAAAGTCATGGAAGCAATCAAACACAAGGTGAAGGAAGAGGGACTCACAGACCGTACATATTCAATCCATGCCAGGGCCACTGTTCAAATTCTCATGTATTGTTGTAGCACTGGAACCAACCATCATGAAGAAGATTGTTGTTCAAAGTGGCATCTCATGCTTCCTATGGACATGAACAACATGCTCTCGTCTCCCTTGTTTCTATTTACATGACACCAACTGGGACACCTCTACAAGTGGGATGAACCATCTATGTAACACTACCCTTATTCTGCACTGTACACTCCTCAATTATTCTATGTACTTGTCTTCAAGTTTCGTATGGGTCAAGATATTGGTGTCTAGTCTTGGTCCTGTCAGGGCCCAAATTGGACCTGTCAGGCAGCACGGTGGTGACTTGATCTATCTTCTTGAACTGCCAGGGGAACCTAGAGGGATACAGGAATGGATGCAAGTCCTGTCCAAATCCATGTCAGCACCAAAGTCATCCGAGATATGGACGATGCATACAGTTGTCATCCAGACTGCACAATTCCTGATGAGGACGTCAGCCTAGGTGCAACAGTGCACAAGGGACACTTGCTGCATGGTACAGTGGCATCAATGTCACTATCTTGTGTCTGTTTCATACATGCTTGTAGAAGAACAACTTTACCCCGTCTGCAATCTGCACCCAGCAAGTTCAGTAAACATGGGTGTCCTGAGAAGCGCGACTGACCTGGGTGGGTGACAGGAAGGACCCCCACTTGTGGATCAACTTGGTAAACATGCTGTGCAGGCCACACTTTCTACCTTGCAGAGTCACCCAAGACAGAGAGTTCATCATGCATCATACCCATGTCCACTGCTAAGCACATCAATCAGGTTTCCAGATGTGAACATTGATGTGTGTTGCCTCATCAGGTTGCATATGTGTCTCAGAGATGGGTTCAAGCTCGGCAGTGGGAGTCACATCCAGGAAGCTGAGAGGCGAGTGTCAATCAGGGCATTCATGGGATATGGATGTGATGTACCCTCTGAGAATGGGCAAATCGAACACATTTTCTCCACAGGTGATAAACTTTTTCAAGTCTGTCTTACTGATACCCCTGATAGGGTTGATGTCTGCTGATCAGAACCGTGAGCATTGCGGAACGGCAGGTGTTGGGCTGCCTACCTGAGGCATGGACAGCCATAACCAGCATGTCAAGGCAAGTAGGGTGACCAGGGCATGTTGGGGCCATTTCTTGTTGATGTCATGGCAAGAGTGGAACCTAAACACACTCAAAGGGATGAGTACCAATTGGCAAAATGATCTGCAGTGAAATGAACACGCCATGTTGAATTTGAGGTTGAAGGGGAGGTTGAGGTAAATGGGGTAGCTGGGATGCATTGGGTGATGACTTGGTTGTAGAATCACATGTGTGCGCAGACCCGCAGCAAGACTGAGGCTCCTTCCCTCCTGCCACTGCACCAAACACTGCAACAACAACCCCACTCCTTACTTGGCATCCCAAAAGCTTTACCTAGCTGTGACCAGCACCTTTGCCTGCCTGCAGCAGCAAGTCAGAATGGAGGTGGGCTTGCCTGAGGGCCTTCCATTTTCCAAAGAGCCCTCGAGGGCCCCAAATCCACCCCCTCTGAACCCATGCAAGACTGCAAATGGGACTTTCGGCTGTGCGTGACAGCCAGTCAGAAGAGATGAACACAGTCTGCATGGGTGCTCTCTGGAGACCCTCCCAACACCTGAACTGGTCCCTGCTTTGAAATGAGGGGAGGTAAGTTCACAGCCCCAGACCTTCACTGCTCAACCCTTAAACTCCCAAACCCAGGCACATACCCCCTCCGAGTCGCAGGGGGCCCCTTTGCTCTTCTGTGCCAGTGTTGACCTCTCAGAGGCCCTCCATGCCTATGGGGTTGACTGGCCAGCTGGTGAAGTCCCAGAAAGCGCTATAGAAAAGAAATAATAGGTGATAAGAAGAAAGGTGGGGTGATAGGTTCGTCCCAAGGGGGGTTATATTTGAAGGAATGATGGATTCAGGTTTGTCTAAGAGTCCTAGAGGCTGCTGGATGATCCAGAATGAAAAGTGGTTGATGTAAAAGTATCCGGGTGGAGGTGAGGCGATGAGAGTATTGATTTGAGTAGATGAGATGCAGAGGAACGATAGGACGAGGTAAAAGAGAAACTATCCAGCTCACTCACACACGGGAGAGTAAACAGGAGATCTCCTGAATGCAGAAAGACCATATTTTTGTGTTAGAAACATGGTTTTATAGTCCTGGGCATAACCCAGGACTGTTAAAGGTAATCCGACCCTAAGTAAGTGTACAGGATCAACGTAGGGTGAGTATGGTAAGAAGGAGTGTCAAACCTTGTAGATGACAAAGAAAGGAAAGATATTAGGATAGTAATGACCTTAATAAGACCAAATCGAGTAGAACAAGTCAAATCGGATGAAGCAAAATACGTATGAAGGAACCGGATTGGATCGCATTGACTCGGATTGGACTCAGATTGGATTCGGATGATCTGTAAATGCTAGGAATGAAACCGGGCTGGCACAAAGTCGATGTCGGATGAGACGGGAGGTGATATGACATGATGAAGAGCGAGGAAAATGTATCCTACAACCATAGGGAGTATCTAACTCCTACAGCACCCCCCACCTTGACTTTGAGATTGAGGGAGAGGCATTGGATGCAGCATTTTTGGTAGGTGTTTCTGGACACAGGGTGGGTGTATCTGGCTGACTGCCCCCAAGTTTGACACAAACCTGCCTGAGGCTGCCCTGCGTTTGCTTCCAGGACCACACCCCAAGCCAGGGTTTGAGGGGGAGGCTGTGGATTTGGGCCTGTCCTCTCCCTCTAGCCCCCCAAGAAAGAGGTGCATGCATAGCTCAAGCTTGAACCCTGAACTCAGCAAAGCACCTCCTCTGAATAGGCCAAAACCTTTCTGTCTGAGCCCCAAATACCCCTCTCGAACCTTGCCCAGCTCCATTCCCCCCCACTTGAGCTCAAAGAAGAGAAATGGGGCAAGTTCTAAGAGGAAGAGGTTGGCTAAGAGGCTAAAGGGGGACCAGAGGGTTCTCAAGATCATCCAGGGTATTTTAGAGAGCAGGAGGGTGTTACGATCCCTGCCCAGCTGCCTTTACTCTGTGCTGCTGCAACAGGCTGGCAAGGGGTTGCAAGGTCAAAAACTGAGCTGGAGAGAATGAGGGTGCTTTTCACCACAGGTGAGGTTTGGGACATTCTCAGTAGGTTCACTCAGATCCCATATGTGAAGTGAGTTGTTCTACCCAATTTTTGCTGCACCTCACAGTAGGATTTTTAGAAACCAGCCTGTGTTTATTTTTTACTGTCACCAGCACCTCCTGGTTGTGTGCTGCTAAGCAGCAAGTTGGTTTTCAAACTCCTTGGATGAGTTAGACCTGCTTTTGCAAAACTTTCTAGGGGTTCTGAAGCAGAAAAGGCCAGCAAGAGTTGCTGACTGTGCTCAGAACTCCCAGGAAAACCATGTCCCTCTTTTGCTGGGTTGGCACAGGCAGTACACAGAGGTGAGGTTTTAAACCTATAAACTAAGGTGTGAGGGTTGAATGGAGTTGATTCTATAACTTTTGTTTAGAACCCAACCCAAACTGAGTTTCATCTAATAGACCAGGCAGCCACTGAAGAGCTTATATCATCAAAGTTGATTTAAAACCTCACGTGAGTGTATTTATTGCCACTTTTACCTCAGTTGGTGAAAAAACCCTTCTCTTCCCCACAGAAACTTTGTGTGTGAGACTATGGGGTATGTGTCGCCATCTACGGTACCCTAGCTCCATTTTTTCATTTTTTTTCACCCTCTCTGGGAGGTTCCAGCTCGTTCCTCATCCCTTTCCTATTTTGGATGTCGACCCCTATTTCTGGTCAAGCCCCTATGTTTTCTTCTTCTTTTCTTCGAACATTCGGTCTTCCTCAAAATCGAAAAAACAAGCCTATGCTGACTGGTGTAGGGAATAGGTATTCCCTGTGCTCGCATAGCACATTTCCACACCCCGCCATCACCTGATCCCGATCCTGATCTGTCTGCTTGTGTGAACTCATCCAGATTGCTGTATCCGCACCCGTTTTGCCTCGGACTCTTTTATTTTATTTTTGATGCTCTTTATTCGTACTTAGCATTGGCTAGACCATGTCACGCAGCCCTTGCAGGGACATTCGGGTGCCTCTTGAACTTTATACCGTATGAAAACCTTCTTTTTATTATTATCCTTACTTAGGACAAGTCTGAGGGTATTCCCGAGGACTATAAAATTCACTGTATTGACAAAATACAGTAGCTTTTGCCCGCGTGCATCTGTCTCACATCGTTTTCAGTCGACGTTCGTTTTCTCTCGCTCTCCTTGTATTTTCTCGATCCGGATTGGACTGCTGTGTCCGCCTTTCCATCCGTTTTAATCCGGATTCGCCCCGGATTCATCTCGGACTACTCAAAAACCATTTCTCATCGTTCACCAACTCAGTGTTGTCCCTGGGTCAAACGGAATTGCATTCCTTCACCCTCTTTTTTATTCTTTCAATCCCCCTGAGTATTGCACTACAGCCGGGATTTATTACCTTCACCGGTCACTCTCTGTGAAACTCTTCAGCGCACCACATACCAAGTGGTGGTTGTTTGAGTCATTGGAGCCACCTGGTACTTGGCACTTTTGTGGGCTATGCTAGGCCCTGCCCTGGGACTATCATAACCCATAAGATCAAGACTAGTGTCACCAGCCTGCCACTGCAACAAGTCAGCTAGATGCTCCTCTTGTCCAACCCCTCAACCCTAGTTGGGAGTCTTCAGATGTCTAACACTCTGTCCCTCAGATCTCTCTGACAACAACCCTGAACCCATCTCTCACACTTCCCTGAACCCCCCCAGGATAGCAAACTCCAACATTCACCATCGGCTCTGACTCTGAAGACGAGACGAGACTTGACAACTAGCTGATCTCTTGCAACCTTGCTTGATACTCCTCCCAAGCGACCCTTGCCCTCCTTGTTGTCACCTATGACTCCAAGAAACCCCTTGCCTGGACCAACGTCCATCTAATGAACCAAACATTGTCGTCTTAGTAAAGCTGTCGAGCTTTGCCTCAGGGGCAAAACCCTCCTCCCTTTATATACAGAGCCATCTCTCATGGAGATCGACCTGTGAAAAGAAAAACAATGTTCTGTCAAGGTGGGATAAGGTTTGATCTGTGAATCAATGGACTACCTTTTAAAAACATTGTACGATCTGACTATCCATACCTTTTAACCAATTGGATATGTGTCAATGACATGGAACTGTCCGAAAAGAATCTAAGAAGGCACGAAATAAAATGGAAATTGGACAAAAAGGGAGTTGATTAGTGTGTGTCATGCAATCTCAATCAAGCAACCCGATGTAGGAGTTAGATACTCCCTATGGTTGTAGGATACATTTTCCTCGCTCTTCATCATGTCATATTACCTCCCGTCTCATCCGCCATCAACTTCGTGCCAGCCCGGTTTCATTCCTAGCGTTTACAGATCATCCGAATCCAATCTGAGTCCAATCCGAGTCAACGCGATCCAATCCGGTTCCTTTGTACGTATTCCGCTTCATCCGATTTGACTTGTTCTACTTGATTTGGCCTTATTAAGGTCATTACTATCCTAACACCTTTTCTTTCTTTGTCATCTACAAGGTTTGACACTCCTTCTTAGCATACTCACCCTACGTTGATCCTGTACACTTACTTAGGGTTGGATTACCTTTTACAGTCCTGGGTTATGTTACGATACCAACTTTTCCTCACTTAACGACTCCAACGTTCAATCTATTCTAATGATACATGCCTCATGTCAAGGCTGTCCAAAGGATCATATCCGATTGGCTGCCACAATAACACAGCATCCATCACCTCATGCCCTTATCTATTCATTTCCCTTATCACTGACTCATCACTGGCAGTGCAAGGCTATGCTCTTATCTATGACTCATATACTGTATATTCACACCTTATCATCCAATAGGATACAGTATGCTTATCTACGTAGTTCATACTCAGATTAGAACTCTGATATCCATGTAGTATATAAACCCCATGAATTTCAGCCAGAGAGCTCTAACAAAGTTCTCTTGGAGTTTTCGCCTCTTCACTGGACTGAACCCCCTCTTCACTCAATCACTACACTTAAACAGTCTAGTCTTGTTCTAGGTTGTTTCAGGTTATGCCCAGGACTATAAAACCATGTTTCTAACACAAAAATATTGTCTTTCTGTGTTCAGGAGATCTCCTGTTTACTCTCCCGTGTGTGAGTGAGCTGGATAGTTTTTCTTTTACCTCGTCCTATCGTTCCTCTGCATCTCATCTACTCGAAACAATACTCTCACATCCTTGCCTCCACCCGGCTACTTTTGCATCGACCACTTTTCATTCCAGATCGTTCAGCAGCCTCTAGGACTCTTAGACAAACCTGAATCCATCATTCCTTCAAATATAGCCCCCCTTGGGACGAACCTATCGCCCCACCTTTCTTCTTATCGCCTATTATTTTCATTTTCTACACTGGGACTATCGCAACAGTACCCTAGAGTGGTGCCATAGCACAGTGTCTTGAAAGGGTTATATTTTGTCACAATGTAGGAGTTGAGAACTCCTTGCAGTTGCAGTCTACCTTTTCCCCACTCCCTATCATGTCCTATTACATTACATCTCATCCACTATTGACTTCATGTCAATCCAGTTCTATTTCTAGCGTTTACAGATCATCCAAACCCAATCCAAGTCCAATCCAAGTCAATGTGATCCAATCCAGTTCCATTGTCATTCCTCTCATAATATCCTTCTTTTCTTTCGTTATCTACAAGGTTTTGACATTCCTTTCCTTAAATACCCATCCTACATTGATCCTATATGATTGCCTAGGGTTGGACTGCCTTAAACAGTCTTGGGTTGTGCCCAGGACTATAAAACCATGTTTTCTGACATTCAATACTACCTTTCTATGTTCAGGAGATCACCTGTCTACTCTCCCGCGTGTGAGTGGACTAGATATCATTCCTTTCACCTTGTTTCACCTCATCCTATCATTCCCTTGCATCTCATCTCCTTAAACCAATTCCCTCATCATCTCAACTCCATCCGGATACTTTACATCGACCACTTTTCACTCCAGATTGTTCAGCAATCTCTAGAACACATAGACAAACCCTAATCCATCAATCCCTTCGAATATAACCCCCCTTGGGACAAACCTATCACCCCACCTTTCTCACATCACCCATTATTTGTTTTTCTTCAATAGTCCAAGTTAGGCAAGTGACTGCTTTGCATCTATCATGGGTGAGTGATGGAAGCTCACATTGAGATCACAAGTTTGACAGTTTGATGTTGTTACTCCCTGAGTGAAACCCATTAGGATTTGCAGAATGCCAGAAGTCTAGCTTACCATCACATGCAGGCACCTGCCCATCATTAGAAATGGCAAGTCCATGAATGGTACTTGTGTTCAGCATAAAATGGATGGATTGTTGGTAGTGAGATTAGGTTGTGGAGCTTAATGGCCACATCAACAATGATTGGGAAGTTTTGTGGATGACACTCCATTTCTTGATACACATATTAAGTATGTGGTTCATGATCGCCAGTTCTGGTTTCTAACAATTGGGCTCCAGGCTTGTTGTCTTGCCATGGTTACTCTATTGATTATAATGAGTTGGGTAAAGCTGCAGGATGTATATTGCTGAAGAAATGGAGAAGTACCATGGTTACTTGTTGATTGTGAAGAGTTGGGCAACATTGCAATATGTACATGATCAAAGAAATGGAAAATGAGGTAAGTCTCTGGCCACCACCCAATGAAGCAGTTGGATCATTAGCATGATATCTTAGGAACTGATCACGTTGTAGGGAATAGGTATTCCCTGTGCTCGCATAGCACATTTCCACACCCCGTCATCACCCGATCCTGATCCTGATCTGTCTGCTTGTGCGAACTCATCCGGATTGCTGTATCTGCACCCGTTTTGCCTCGGACTCTTTTATTTTATTTTTGATGCTCCTTATTCGTACTTAGCATTGGCTAGACCATGTCACACAGCCCTTGCAGGGACATTCGGGTGCCTCTCGAACTTTATACCATACGAAAACCTTCTTTTTTATTATTATCCTTACTTAGGACAAGTCTGAGGGTATTCCCGAGGACTATAAATTCACTGTATTGACAAAATACAGTAGCTTTTGCCCGTGTGCATCTGTCTCACATCGTTTTCAGTCGACGTTCATTTTCTCTCGCTCTCCTTGTATTTTCTCAATCCGGATCGGACTGCCGTGTCCGCTTTTCTATCCGTTTTAATCCGGATTCGCCCCGGATTCATCTTGGACTACTCAAAAACCATTATTCGTCGTTCACCAACTCAGTGTTGTCCCTGGGTCGAACGGAATCGCATTCCTTCACCCTCTTTCTATTTCTTTCAATCCCCCTGAGTATTGCACTACAGCTGGGATATATTACCTTCAACTGGAGCCCACCGCGAGGGACTTCCAGAAGTTGGTACAGACGACGACAACCCATCCACTCATTATTCACCTCACTCACGACACACCTTCGCTTCACTCTCAGAAAATTTTCACCTTGGTTAA
The DNA here is from genome assembly GCA_019787685.1 of Chiua virens. Taxonomy (NCBI): domain Eukaryota; kingdom Fungi; phylum Basidiomycota; class Agaricomycetes; order Boletales; family Boletaceae; genus Chiua; species Chiua virens. The sequence continues at coordinate 71,464 of JAHNUO010000058.1, forward strand.
CACCTCCTTGCATAGCATCATCGCCCCTATCGAACCCTGCACCACTACCCTTACGCCGCTGCAGAACTCTAAGTGACGTCAGACAAGTCAGACGACACACCTGTCACGGCACACGGTGACCTGTGCCACCATCTGAGTCGTTACTATGCCATCACCCGGATATCTCCTACAGCTGCCCTTCCGGACTGCCTCTAGCGCCCCACGTTTCGATGCGACCATTCCGTCACAGTTACCTGCCTTTTTGAAACATGTCGATCAGTTAGCTACAAGCATCAGACTCACGGATGCACAGAAGATTAATACAGCCATCTGGTATGCCTACCCAGAAGACACCAAGCTATGGCGGACATCGCAGCAAGTACTCGCAGCACAGCCAGATTGGTCAACGTTCGTAGCGGATGTCCAGCACTGGTACTCATCATACGATGATGACTACCCACTTTACGTTCCAGAAGCATCCATCGACATCACCACCGACCCCATCCTTGCCTCAGCATCCACCTTGTCGAATCTAGCAGATCACACGCTGCAAAGTGATTCCATCCGGGTCTATTCAAGGATAGTAGAATGCAATCCTGAGCAATCCGGTAACGTCTCAATTGAACCCGTCTGTGCTGATCCACCTCTCACAGCTGTCGAATTTGCAGTACCGCATGCCGAAACACAGGAGCAAGATGAACCGGATTGCCCCAACACATCTCACCCACTACGCTCACCCTCCTCAGCCACAATCTCTCTGCCACTGGATGTACTCGTGCATACATCAATCCGGACGCCCTCGGATCCATCACCACAACCAATCCAACCACCTTCGCCCTCTTCAGATACGTCACAACCCGACTCGTCCACCCCATCGCTCTCACCATCGACCACACCAACCTTGCCACCTCTGTCACCTCGGATGACTATGAAGTTGCCACCGATGAACCTCACACCACCACTTACCCATCCGTCACATAGTACCGGATTGCAGCTCAGCAGATCGACGTTTTCGGCTATGACAAAACGGCCAACTGGGTGCATACTCTCATCCCACTCATTTCCCTCTCACCCACCTGGCTTAGCACGACCACCTCACTTGCCTCCAGAGGACATAACTGTTTTATCACCACCGGATCCACCATCATCGCCATCCGTTTGCGATAGCAGCACGCCGGCCACATCACTGAAAACATCTATCCGGATAGCTCGGATCATGTCGGATCCATCACCACCCACATTGCCCAGTTGGTCTCTCATCCCTAAAGCTGTCCCATTGCCTATCATGTCCAAACCGCTGTTGCTGCATTTACAGCCGTATCCGAGGATTTGTAGTACCTTGCCGGTTCAATCGGTTTCTGGCCAGGTATCGAAGCTAAACGCACTCTTCTGCGCAGTTCCTATACCCCATGAAGTGTGCAAATTGCAGCCACTCTCATTGCCCTCATCCTTCCTCAACAAACCGCCATCTCTGCATTTATGACCGCATCCAAGGATGAGCACCTCACCGGTTCAATCGGTTTCCGGCCGTGGATTGAAGCTAAATACACTCTTCCGCGCAGTTCCTATGCACCATGAAGTGCACACATTGCAGCCACACCCGTCACCCTCGTTCTTTTTCAACAAACTGCCCTCACTGCTATCAACCTCACCCCTCGTTTCCGCAACCATGCCACCACCCATCTCATCCAAGCTGCCATCTCTACGTTTACAGCCGTATCCAAGGACCCATACCTCACCGGTTCAATCGGTTCTGAGCTGGTTATCGAAACTACGCATGCCCTTCGCTGCTCTCCCAATCCGTTTCCCTCTCTCTCAATTTTACACTAATGCATGCGTCTTGTCATTTCAGTTTATGCTTCAGCCGTCTCTGCCCACATTGGGTTTATTTGGTGACCCGGCTGACACGGTTTGGTCACATTTTCCCTTCGACCCGGGAATCTGACTGTTTCTTTTTTTTTCACTATCATCGAGATGCCCTCACCCTTTCTCCACAGCATTATCTGGATGACCGGGAGGTCATCAGATATGGCCTACCCAGGGGGGAGGGGTCTACAAGACCACCTCAGTTTCTACATGCAACTTTTCGCATTTTCACAATTTCAGTCATTGAAATTATTCTTTTGATATCCATTTCATCTCTGTTTTGTCCCCGGTATTCATCCGGCAGATCTCTATCTCACCCCGGGTTTAGTCCGGTGATCGATCATTACTCATTGAACAAGAAACCATCGCAGAAAAGAAAAGAATACCGTATAGAAAAACCAACACACAATTGTATAGTCCTTTCATTTCTTCTACCACTCAATTCACCACTTTGTTATTGCAACCATCTAGAATTCGTGCCCTCATCCGCTGCGTACCACTTCTGCTCTTCGAACGCGCATAGGCACAACACACTTTATCCGGTCGTATCCGGATTGTTTCCGGACGTTTTTAGGTATCACAAAAGGGCATCCGTTGCAGGTATAGGCGCGAAAGACGCACGACGAAGACAAGCCGAGTCGGACACTCGCCAATTGGTTTCATTTTGTTTTTCTCTTTCTTATCATCTCTTTCACGTTCAACCATGCAGTTCTTTTCTTCGTATTCGGATCACACAGCAAGCAGCGGATAGCAAACTCGGCCGACCGGATCACATTGGATCACACCGGACACATGCGGACAAGCAGAATTCATGCAGGACGATCGACACATACCAGAGATGCTATCACTGCGATGAACACGAAACCATCACACACACTTTGCATCGCAGATTACGGCCATCCTTCATCCATCATGCCTTCATGCGCGAGACCATAGACAACAGACACACAGAAAAGCCACGCATCACACTGTCGCGATCACTATCCAATCCTGTCATTTGCGGATCATCGTCACTGTGCAGCCATCATCACTCTTGTCATCTCTGTCGTCATCTCTCTCATCACTCTCATCACTCTCATTGCCATCACCATCTCTGTCGATGTATCTGTCACCCTTGCGTATCCGGACCCATCCGCTGCCATCTGCAACTGTCACGTTGAACCACCAATCGCATCCCCATACACATCGGGCTGACTGGGGACAGTCAGCATCTAAAGTCCCCATCGGGTGTAGGGAATAGGTATTCCCTGTGCTCGCATAGCACGTTTCCGCACCCTGTTGTCACCCGATCCCGATCCTGATCTGTCTCATCCGGATTGCTGTATCCGCGCCCGTTTTGCCTCGGACTCTTTTATTTTATTTTTGATGCTCCTTATTCGTACTTAGCATTGGCTAGACCATGTCACACAGCCCTTGCAGGGACATTCGGGTGCCTCTCGAACTTTATACCATACGAAAACCTTCTTTTTTTATTATTATCCTTACTTAGGACAAGTCTGAGGGTATTCCCGAGGACTATAAATTCACTGTATTGACAAAATACAGTAGCTTTGCCCGTGTGCATCTGTCTCACATCGTTTTCGGTCGACATTCATTTTCTCTCGCTCTCCTTGTATTTTCTCAATCCGGATCGGACTGCCGTGTCCGCTTTTCTATCCGTTTTAATCTGGATTCGCCCCGGATTCATCTTGGACTACTCAAAAACCATTATTCGTCATTCACCAACTCAGTGTTGTCCCTGGGTCGAACGGAATCGCATTCCTTCACCCTCTTTCTATTTCTTTCAATCCCCTGAGTATTGCACTACAGCCGGGATATATTACCTTCAACGTCAAGTATTCATACTGGGTCATAAATACAAGATGCTCCTTCACAGCCCTACCTGCTAAGCTCATCATGCCACCAAAGGTCACACCCATCTCACCGTTTTACAACAAAAATTCTAACCCCCCTGCCTTGTCCTCATTGCTGACTGACTGTTATGATTCTTTTCTTTTCTCATTTATACTACTTCACTATGCTTGATTACTAGGTATCTCCCTATATTCATCCATACTTCATTCCTCTTGCTTAGTCAACCCACATCAGCGTAACCTAATCACTTACTCTCTTCTCTTAGTCATCTTCACTTCATCATCACCCACTGCCTTCACATCATACAACTTCCTTTGACCAATTGTGTCTATTCTGCTCTTCTTGGTTACCCACTTTGTCCGTTGGTCCATGTACCTATCCCTATGTATAAATACCTCATCAAGATACTCCTGTACATTAGTCTTGATCTCCACAATCTAGCTAAGTACCTCACCTCTACTTGGACTCCCTGAGTCAACCCTCGAAACCTCAGTCCCAAGAGTATAGATTCTCAACTGGACAACTTAGGAAACTTCCTGAGTCTTCACTCATCTCGTTGGTAGCCACTCACTAACCAACAACCCTCTTGAAACTCTTCAGCGCACCGCATACCAAGTGGTGGTTGTTTGAGTTATCATAGCCACTTGATACTTAGCGCTTTTGTGGCTACACTAGGTCCTACCCAGAACTATTGTAACACCAACCAGCTGGAACTGTTTGGCAATACCTATCACTCCCCCAGCCTCCTGTCTGATGAAGTACTCTCAAAGAACAAGAACATCATGCACTTCCCTGTCAATGACCCACCCATGTGCTCAAAGACAGGACAAGAATGTGCTACCCAGTTGCCTTACCCCTCTGTGCAACCTCATCAGCAATCTCAGACTCATGCTAGGTCTTGTGGCCATGCAGCCTCAGAATCCCTGTCTAAAAACTCATCTTTGTCTTCCCTTTCAGATTCTGCTTCAGATACTAGTGAGTCCACATCAAGCGTGCTCTTAGAGCAATTAAAGATTCCAAAGCCTTCCAGTAAGCCTGGATGACCTGGAAGAGGCAGGTACAACCTAGAGAGTACTGGTGGCTGGAATTACAAGGTCTTCTCTAAGTTCAAGGTACAACCATCAAGATCTCGAGCATTTTACAGCCTTATGTATCTTCAATAGACTGTCTCATACAGACTCATTGACCAACATCTTGATGTAACAAAGTATGCCTCCGCCCAGAACCCTGCACAACTGAAGATTGTCCATGATTAGGTTCACACTGTGACCATTTCTCTCACAATACACACCTAATCTATCCCATCTTAGGCAACAGAGGCATTTCCTGACCTTGACAACTATTCTAACTGTTGGCCAGTAACTGACCTCATTATGATGCACCTCAAGTATACTTTGAGCCAGGCTTGAAGGTGAGAGATGGAATTTGTGGCAGGAAAGGCCAGGCAGGCCACAGCTTCAGTAAGAGTCTATATCACCTTTTGCTCCCTCTGACCCACACACCCTTACTACAGAAGTGAATGTGATGGCTGGAGCTGGAGTTGGGTCTGTCTGCATTGTGTCTGATCTGTGTATGTTTGTGTGTGTGATATACAAAATGTTAAGAACATGGTTTGCATTGTTTTTGGTGGGAGCACAAGTATTCAAAGTGTACAGTCCTTGTTGATTATGTAATGTTAAGGAGCAAGCCATCCGCGTGGTGCACGGCATCACAGTTTGTTCAAGTGTTTGCATCTTTTCCTCCTCCCAGTCAGTGCTTCAGCTAGTATGAGCTCCCTTCACCAGCCTCCTCATCAATATCCCCCATCAGATACTTGCTCAGATCACTACCATTCCTGGCCGTCCAAGTCTTTTTCTTTGCCCTTGTATAAGAAGCCTGCTTTAGCTTGTTTGTTCTGTCGAGAGAGGAAGATTGCTTGTGACCCGCTGCAGCCATTGGCAGAAAACCAGAACAGGACATGTGTGTGAGTAGCAGATTCAATGGATCTGAGACACAATTTTTGCCAAGTCGTACTTACTCCTGACCCTTTTTTCAGCCAATGTGCCAAACGGCACCTGAAATGCAAATATCCTTGCAAGTCCAAACGAAGGACAAAGGTGCCAACCATCAATTCTGAATCTCTTTCAGGGCCAGTGAGTCTAGAATCCAGATAAACTCTGAGTCAGTCCAGTTAAGCCAGAAACGATCAGATCTCTAAGACTTAGGCAAGCGAGACTTTGTGAGCCTCATTGGCATACAATTATGTCCTGTACTGCTGCCATATATCTAGCAATCCTCCTTAGATTAGCTTTGACCTTCTCATAACAATACAGTGTGCTAAATGGTGTTGTTTTGTCATGGATTGTCAGCCCACAGTCACTTCCTCTGAGTCCCACTCGTGCCGTTTCATGCACAAAATGTCAACCATCAAAACTTGTACCTTCAAGCTGTTTCCTGCTTTGACAGCCCAAATCGGAAATCATAACTGTTCTCCTTCCAGCAGCATTGAATGTCATGGACAGAATTTCCTTGAATGGCCTTTGAAGAACAATCACTAACTATGATTCTAGATAACGATCGATAGTAACCCAGGCTTCCCAGGAAATCAGAGACTGTAGTCCTGGTCATGTACATGTTGTCGGATACTACTACCACTTGTGGATTGTGCCTTGGATGACAAGACCAAGTATGGGACTAGTACCTGCGTTCAAACAATGGGTGCTCATTCATCACCACACATATCCTTGTGATGTCATTCCTTGCGGGTATATCCATGCAGTAGACCGTCGTCAACACCATACCGGGAGACTCCATACCAGACCACAGTGTGCAACCTGCTTGATGACCAACTTGAACCTGCCACCAGCTGCAACTAGAATCCCATGGAGAAATATCGAAAGAGTTGGTACTACAAACGGTCCTGTTCATTGCTGTACTATCCACATTCAAACAAGCAGCATCGTGAAAGCTTCGGATTTAGTCACATCCAACTCACCCCTTACTGGTTACCCATTGAAATGTTCTGCTGTGGTTCGTGCACCCTCCACTTCTCACCCATTAATTCTCAGATACGTCCTACACCTCCGGACAGCACACGACATCTACGAATACCTCATAAATCGATTCGGCACCCCTACAACACTATGAGACAGCACAAGCAGCCCCCGATGCAGCGAATAAGTGCGAAATGTCGAAAATGGAGTCGAAAATTCCACATATGGAGAATGGTGAGGAAGCCGAGAGAGCTGAGAGCGTCGCAAGCCCGAACGCAGGCACGGAAATTGATGGGAAGGTTGATGAAATGGATGCAGGTGCGCAGAACAAGGTGGAGACCACCAAAAAGCCCCTAACGACGTCGATCAAGGGAGAGATGTCGAGCGTAATGATGCATGGGCGATCAACGATGGCCGACGACAGAGATGATGAAAGTCAACAGGGCCCCAAACCCAGCGTGAGTCGCAACGGACGATCCCCAGAGCTCCAAGCTTGAGGAGAGACGGAAGTCAGCGACCTACGGAGCTCAGGACAGCAAACCCGAAGCAGACGCGTCGCAACCATCGGGATGTGTTGGGAGTGCTAGGAACAAGCAAATAGAGCTGCCGGAAGTAATAGAATGTGTCAGGGAACGGTCGAAGGAGAATAAGGAAGAGAACTCGCCTAGAGCGATCTCATGCAACCCAGACGACCTAGGCGACGAACCAGTTGTAGGAGAGGCTTACCCACGTCCTATGGAACGCTCTAGGAGTGATGGAGACGAGCGGTTCAAGAGCACGAAGCTGCTATGTCGTTATAAGCAACCTGGAGGAGGAGAAGGCGAGCAAGACTTACCAAAACTGACTCCAGGCGATTCAAGCGAAACGGCCGCAGGAGACATCGACCATGGTACCCTGGAATGTCATAGAGGCAATGGGAACAGGAGTGTCAAAGAAACGAGATCGATCTGTTGAGAGAACAAGCTAGGAGCAGGGAAGGCGAACAGGCCGATCCAGACGAAACGAACGACCTGGACAACAAAGCGGCTACATCAGACGACTTCCCCACTTACCTAGACTGTCCCCAAAGCGACAGAATCGAGCGCTTCGTCAAAATGAAGGCGCAATGTTGAGAGAGAAGTCCGGGAGAGCAGGAGATGATCCAATCGACTTCGGGAGACGCTGAAGGCAAAGAGCAGTGTCTAAATGCTTCGAGATGAGTCGGATACGATGGGAGAGGTCCCTAGAAGGATGGTACAACGAGTGGCGCACGCTACGACTCACTACGAGTCAAAACGCGACAACTAGCTAAGCCAGATCAGTCTGAATGGAATAAAGACAAACTTGAAATCACAAAAGCGCACGCACATAGGCCATCCAAACCGCCAAACCATCATCCCAGACACACTCTCAACCTCCCGAACCCACTGCATCAACGAGGAAAGCTCAAAACATGATCTAGAATCAGCAGAGCAAGAGTGAGCAAAGACACTCGCGTGAATCGGTCTAATCGGACACACCAGATGTGTCGTATGTTTGCATAGTGTGTGCCCACATAAGCAGAATTTCGTTTCATCCCACGCTCCGAATGATACACGAAGATGTGATTAGACAAGCCATTCTAATCTCTCCCGATGGCTGAACGACTCCTGCGTACCTCCTTGGAGTCTCTGCTTCCTCACCCACTCCCATACGTACTACCCATTCTGACCTCCACTCACCCCCCGCCTTCGCTCCGTACGACACCCGGTACAGCATCTTCGTAAATTTCTCGATCTAAGTCTTCGTTCCACTCACAAGCCACGCGTCGCAGGGTGCCTCAAGCCGCATCACTGTGACATCAACTCCTCCACCATAGGATATAACAATGACCCGCTCTCCACACTCGCTACACTTTGGCCAATGTGAGTCTATCCGCTCATGATCTTCCCATCTTGTCCTGCCAAGTTCGTGCCATGTCAATGATTGATACCTCTAAGGAAGCTGCCAATTCTCCAAGTCAACTGGACCAGTGGTATGTGATGACAGTGGTCCAAGAAACCTCGTTGATGTGGCCACATCTGATGTTCATGGCGTGCAGGCACAATACGTGAGTCCATCACTGTTGGATAACAATTGGGTAACCTGAACTGCAGTGCTGTGATGAAACTACATCCGATTGACTTATCAAACTTAGCAATACCTTGCAACTGCGGATAGGTCTCACATTGGCGCGATCAAGTTTCCCGATCCTCAGTTGCCCTCCACTCCTGCAAGCACGATACATGGAGCTGTGCATCTACAAGGTGCAGGATGCAGAGATGCTTCATCGTACAAAACAGAGGGTATGTATACCTGGAGTGCAGTGTTAATTGCTTGGCTGGCCACCTCACTCTGGCGCACACATCTAGACTTTTTGGTCAACACGTCGGGAGTTCGCATTCCACTTCCCGACTGCACAGCTACTAGGTAGGTGCTTTCTTGGTAGCACCTTAAATTGCAGGTATTGTAACCTTCATGCCGACTACCCAAGATGTATGTGTATGCTGCTTGAGTCTGTGCACTAAAGGTCGTTCAAGTTCAACGCCAACTGTTAGTCTAATACAAGATCAAAGTTTGCCACACAAATATTCAGGCACCAGTGAGGAACCACGAGTTGTGCACCAACCAGTCCAGGTCCCTGAATCTGGGCAATACCTCTGGTGTTGTGATTGGAAAGACTTACGAAAGTTTAGTGGCTTCCGATCCCCATAAGGCAGAATTCATATTAGCGGTCTTGCCGGGACGGAATGGTCGGTTTACCATGCGAGTCGAGCGATGGGTGCTATCATAATGCTGACTCATTGAAAGCTAGCCCTGCCAGGGAACTCAAGTATAGCGCATTCGACCCAATTCCTTTCAACCAACTATCATACTAGAATGGGATCTATTGAGGAAAAAATTCAGCCGTAAGTTCCTTGTCTGCCATCTATGCTCTGAATGACTGTGTCGTTATTTTCTTATTTTATTTCTCATAGCTGGGCCCTGGCTTGCCTTGATGGCGCGCTGATGGCCTGGCAATGGCATCAATGGAGCCTGGATGCCATTTTCAAGTCTGTGCCATTGTCTATGATTCGGCACAACCTGGAGTACATCTGTATGTCCTGCATATGTTCTTCTCTTCGAAGACTTACAGGAATCTTATGATAGAGTTTCTAATAAACCATATGCGTTGCCCCCTTCAGTACTGTCCAATCTGCATAAATTCCTTAATCTGGAGCTCTTGGGCCACTCAAAGAATTCTGAAGGCAGTGCCCTCCAGACCAAAGAGGACATAGAGGACGAGGGGCTATTGGAGAAGGAAGACGGTTTAGCAGAACTTGGCCTACAAGAGGAGATAGAAAGGTTGGCAGAAGAAGATCCCGATACTCTGGCTTTAACACAAGGTAAGTTGTATTCTGGATTCTTAGACATCACATGGGTTCCTCATTTAGCTTGTTCTTTTAGAAATCAATATGATGAACCGAACGGTTATTGAAGGGGGCAATGCTAAAGTAGAGTTCGAGGGGGAGATAGAAGGTAAGTTCCTGCATGCTTGTGTTGAGCCTGTGCTCACTGCCTGCAGAGCGATCAGTCTCTGAGGATGACATGACTTTGGCAACAGGCGGCAACCTGACCCAGGTCTTGGAACAAGGTAGGTTCCTGGATGCTTGAGATGAGCCTGCACTCACTACCTGCAGAGCGATCGGTCTTGGAGGATAGCATGACTCTGGTAACAGACAACAACTTGAACCTGACTCAGCTCTCGGAACGAGGTTGGTTCCTGGACATTGGGATAAGCCTGTGCTCACTAGTACCTACAGAGCAATTGGTATCGGAGGACAACATGACTTTGGTCCCAGGCAACAACCTGACTCAGCTCTCGGAACAAGGTAGGTTCCTGGACACTTGGGATGAACCTGTGCTCACTAGTGCCTGCAGAGCGATCGGTCTCAGAGAACAGCACAACTTTGGCCCCAGACAACAACCTGACTCAGCTCTTGGAACGAGGTAGGTTCCTGGATGCTCGGGGTGAGCCTGTACTCATTGCCTGCAGAGCGATCAGTCTTGGAGGACAACATGACTCTGGCAACAGACGATAACCTGACTCAGCTCTCAGAACGAGGTAGGTTCCTGGACACTTGGGATGAGCTTGCACTCCGAGTCACTAGTACCTACAGAGCGATCGGTCTCGGAGGACGACGTGACTTTGGCCCCAGACAACCTGACTCAGCTCTTAGAACAAGGTAAGTTCCTGGATGCTTTGGATGAGCCCGCACTCACTGCCTGCAGAGCGATCGATCATGGAGGATGGCATGACTCTGGCAACAGATAACAACAACCTGACTCAGCTCTGGGAACGAGGTAGGTTCCTGGGCACTTGGGATGAGCCTGCACTCACTAGTACCTGCAGAACGACCAGTCTTGGAGGATGATGTGACTTTGGCCCCAGGTAACAACCTGACTCAGCTCTTGGAACGAGGTAGGTTCCTGGACGCTTGGGATGAACCCATTCTCACCGCATGTAGATGAGTTAGTCTCGGTGGACAATTCTTCCCTGGCAGCTGCCGGCGAGACAGCGACTTGGATTCTCAGTGCAGATGAAGGTAAAGCACAATTGGCGCAATCATCCGGGTCCCTGACCAGGTTTACATTGAAGGCTTGCCTAGGGCTGGCGAAGAAAGCAACAACAATACTATGCCAAAAGGTACAGTCGATTATCGGCTCAATCTGAGTAATGTTTGAAAGAATAGTAGATGTCACAACATCGATTTTGGGCAAGCCACTGGCAGTTGTTGCGAAACACTCCAGAACCGATGATGAACAGGAAAATTCTGGACCACAATCCTCTTCGAAACGGCGCAAACCAGGGAAATCCTGGATTGTGTCCTCATTCCTAGTGTCTCCCACAAACCTCGAGCTCTGCTCACTCAGCCTGAAAATGATGCTACTAGCTTATCTTTGTTCTCACCGACGAGGAATGCAACCAAGTTCAGAGACCGACCACTATTATGTCTCCCTGGGTTAATGCAGACCTCTATATGCGATTCACTTTCAATATTGACCTGACCAAGGTACCTGGTCGTGCCATGCTAGTTGAAACAGTTGGCAATATCGCTGGAAAGTATGTAAAATCTCTCTATTTATTCCTGAGCCAAGCTAAAAATGTGTTTAGATCAGCCAGACAGGTGGGAAGAGCCCAAGTGCAACAAGACCATGCTGCAACCCCTGCATCTAATTGTCTTATCAGGGATCCAGACCTATCCCTTATCAACTGTGGTTATCTGGCTGACTACCACATCATTGTCTGTCTCAACGCCCACAATGGGCACATTTGTGGCTACGGCATCCCACTGGCTGTCTTATTTATCCATTGTTGGGGCCCACACCAGAAAGGGGTCTCAGTGACACTGCCGACAGGGTCCCCTCATAAGATTCAGTTCTGCAAGAAGCGGCATGGGGGCCATGGACGATCTTCCTTTTATACCCTCAACCAAAAGCAATTTCTACAAAGGATACTTGCTCGGTACCCTAATGTTGTTGTGTCTGTTCAAGAGATGCGGGACCTTCGTATGAGAGAAGACCAGTTCGGACCTATTGCCCATATTGGTCCTCCTGTCCCTGGATACGCATGCAATTACTGTGAATTCGCTATAAATGACCCAAACAAAGGTGGACCAGAGCCTTTGTCAATGAGGGAGCATCGGCAACAACATAGGCGAGCCGAGCCTGATGAATATGCTCAACTAGCTCGAGGAATTGATTTGCGACGATCACAGGAGTTTCACTCCTGTTTGGTCCAATCCTTGATCGCGATCGATGCAATTCACTCTGGTTACCTGTTCTTCCAGGTCCAAGTGCCAAGGAGACCCAGCAGAAACAATCCTTTGGACAAATACTCCTCACTAGCTGTCAATCTGCCCTCAAGTCACCAGCTCTTCCTACTACCTCAGCTGCAAACCGGAATGCTGTCCTGCCATTCTTCTTGCAGAATGGTTCCTATGACCTGATTCATTCAATGGATCCAGACTATATTCTCAAGCTGATCCAGCTTCCTGAAGAGGGCGAACATGGATTTCATGTCCTCAAATTGGCTATCGGAGCCCGCTACCGAAGTCTATGCAATGACATCCCAAATGTTCCAGATCAAATTCGTACTCTTCTGGTTGCTCCAAGACCGTGTGTATCCAGTATGCCACTCCATTAAAAACCCCAACTTACAATCTTGATTTAGAGGAGAGCGAGGAATGATTGGGTGCTTTAATCGCCCTTCAACAAAAAGCACCATTAGTTCCTATGCCCTAGAAGAGGTTCGATTATTGTGTTTTGTGCTGCGCTGCATTCGGCGCCACCAATACTCTGTTGGAGGGTCAGAATCCCCTGTTCCTTCCCCTGATGGATTGTCCATTGCTCTCACTACCCAGCAATTCGATTCCCTTCAAGCCCTTTACTTGCTCTTTCTTCCCCATCAACACCAACCCCATTAGAACTCAACTCTCTGATTGATGCTGCCCTTCACAGCATTTACATGCCATCCAATTCATTTCATATGTTGACAATGTCTTTCGAAACCCCTGCATCGGTATATGTTGTTCTCCGATCTACCCGAGCTCAAGGAGGCTTTGCAGACCCCAAGGATATCACGGTTTATTATGCCCAAATCCAGTTTGGCATCCGCTTGGCCCTCATGGCAAAAGTGCAGAAAGAACATTGCCGCCTCCAAGCCGCAGGTGATGGTCAGGACAGTTGAAGAATTGTACAAGCAATTCATGGAGTATGTTTATTTAAAGGATTGTTTCGTAAAGTCTGACAACTTCTTAAGGTATGCACAGGTCACTATCCGGCGATGGGATCAGAAGAACATATTTCCCCTCTTGCTTTTGTTCGCCAGTGCATGAAAGCTATGAGTCGACTGGCACGAAATGCTCCATCTCGTCAAACTGTCATGTGGAATGCAGATCACACCCGACTAGCTGTTCAAAGTCACTTGGTGGTCATATCCGAATACTTAAATAGGGTCCACAGTTCCCTTTCAAGTTTGGCCAGCAAAATTGACAGCGATATCCTTTTCGGAGTGGAATTCTCTCCAGGGTCATTTGACCTTCCCACTTCAGAAACAAATGATCTCAAAACTCTTGGATTCAGTTTATTTGCATTGGATGCAGAAGCAGACATCATGGTGGAAGACCATCCTGCCTCCTACTTCCTTCACAGCTTTGCTCCGAGGTGAACTTTGTATTCGCCAGGGAGATGAGATCATTTGGATGTCCCGCGCCTCAGCGAGTGGCTTCTCTCAGTCAGCGAAGTTTGGGCTGAAGCTCTGACCTTGATGCAACCTGCTCTCGCTTCCTGGTCGCGGAACAGAAGTCACCAGTGGCAACATGCTACTTCTACTACCAGCCCCCGGCATCTCTTTGTATCCCAGAATCTCGGCACTCTGATCACACACAGCAACTATAACAAGACAACGGCTCTAACAGGACAATACAGTATATTCTGCGAGTTATCCCTATGCTCTTTCAGTCATCCTCATAAAGCTCCTGCGCATAGTTCGTCCCGTCGAGATGCTTGCTTTGCAAGCAATGCACCTGCTGGAGACAGGTTAGAAATCCAGAACACCTACGCCACATATATCTTTGTGTCCCATGGCAAAGTCTGGAATAGTGCCAGATTATCTGCTAGTCTTCGCAGCTGGTTCCTCCGAGAACTGAAGGTACCCTTTGGTCTTCAGCTACATCGCCACTTTGCACAAGCACTCCAGCGCAGGTTTCTTTCATACAAAAGGACTAACGAGCTGTATAAGACAGCCAATGATGTTATGGGACACGGTAGTGAAGTAGCTGATCACCACTATGCTCGAGAAACTGATGATCTCAACCTTGATACCTCAGAGAGGCATAGGATGGAACAAGTCGGTGTGGATTGGATTACAAAAGTACATAAATTAGATGTTTCCCCGACATTGTAGAACACCTTCATAGAATGCCTTCAACACACTATATACACACTCGCTGTTTACACTTGTGCCTGTCCTATGGATCCTACCTGCCTCGACATCCCACCATCACTCTAGACTGGTAACAAGGCACAGAAGGCACCAGGTGGCGTGTCAGAGGCACACCTTGGCTGATCTGGCAATGGCGCCGACCCCAGGCCCTTGCCCAAATATGCCACTGCAAACTCGCAAGATGCTCTTCGTTCAACAAGCTGAGTGTGATCAATGACTTTGGTCGCACATCAGTGAATTCTGCCAACTGGGGTGTGCACATCAAGAAATATCATAGTTTGAAAAAAGAGGTAGCTACCGGCTTAGACGCATGTTCAGCAGTAAGGACACTCGAAGAGGGCTGCCAGTGGAGCGCCAGTGGAATGGTCTGACCAAAGGTGGGTAGGACTCCAGCTGGCTTGATATAGTTCGCCAACAGCCTGGACATGGACCAACGTAGTTTGCTAGATCTTGATACTGCTGCCGACATGCAGGTAAGGGCATCGCAGTCAGAAGAAAACGCCCACCCGGAGACCAGTCATGTTCGAGGCATCGATAGTGGATACTTTACCCAACGTGCACCGGTCAAATATGCCAACCTTCCCTGCGAAGTTGCTGGATCCAGCGAGGAAGAGAAGGGGACTCTGCGAATTGAACGAGGCAGCATTGTGGCACTAATCCAAAGCCATGAGGTACGCGGGCACATTGATAAAAAACAATCGTTTTGGCAGGCATCTGTTGCGAAATGTGAGCTTAAGATATCAACGAGTAACACAAGTAACTTACAGCCATATGCTACTGTTTCGTCTCTAAGCCACGTCGAATAGGGTCGTTCATTGTCGAGAGTGGCACCGAGAATCAAATTTCCTGGCTGCGTTGAAGAAGATTCTCTCCGCAGTAGCTTTTATTGGAGTTGTCGATCTCTGTCCGCTCAACGACCAGGACTTGAGCTCCAAAATTGTTCCACTTGATCTGGGCACGACCAACCTTGCAGAGGGTGTTCGAACACGTTGGGACACGGGAAAAGACTTCTAGATCTCGACACCAGCAGGTGCACTCTACTCGGGGCTATTAACATGTATGATCAAAGACGGTCCTTACGCACCCTTTTCTCCACAACGAAACCCACGAGGGATGGACTCAACCCATGACTGAGCAGTCTCATCGAGGTGCCGCCGACTCTCACAATCACATCTTTTCCCACTCAACATGACGAAAAATCATTGCTGGTGAAGACAGAGATTCTAGCTGCGGAGATTGTTGTGCTTCATGCCGTCCTCGAGCTTGACTGAGGCTGGGAACAGATATGAAATCGATCACTAAGAGATGAGATAAAGACGAGGCAAAAATGCGGCTGTCTTTGTGCATACCTGGACATTCCTAGGTGGAGATGTAAATTCCGTGGGGGAGGACTGGACTTTATGGTGTTGAGAGCGCTTAGTTCTTGCAACAGTTTGGTACCTTCTGCCCGAAAGATTCGCATGCTGGATTGGAGAGGTGTAAACCAGAAGCGAAGAACGAGGTGAATAGGCAATACGCACACCGGTATGCTTAGGAGAGTAAGAGTGAAGAGCCTTCCGTCATTGTTGCAGTGACAAATGGGAGCTGGGCCGTCTGGACCGAGAATTTAAAAGCCAGGATAGAGGATGCAGTCTGGCGTTCCACCGACAAGACCAAGACTTGAACGCGGACTAGAGTGGAAGAATAGCGAGATGGATGAACAATCTCGCAAGTGTGGACCAAAGCGTGGCCAGAAGAGGAAAGGGCGGCGGCGATGGAACGAGCAGGCAGCGGGAATGAGGCGGGACAGTGGCGGCTGGCATCATAGCGGCTGACTAGTGTTTACATGTGTTGTGTCAAAGGGGCGCCCGGACGGTTCGGACTGCTCGGATGTTCGGATGTTTGGAAACTACATTTCGTGGACTTTTTGGTTTACATGGTCACTGGGGAGAGCTGTGGCTGTGTTTCGCCGTGGAAAGGTATTACCTCTTAGCTTATGTAAGGTCCACTTTGATGTACGATGAGTATGTGGCGAGGCTGACGTGAGTATCCTGCATTGATCTGTGACTCCTGTGAAGACTCATCTGTTCTGTGAGTGCTTCCAGGTTAAGCTGATGCATCGAACTCAGGTTTAGCTGCAGACAGCACGTTACGCTGCACACAAGATTACAGAACACTCATAGCCTGAGGTCCCTGGTTATACTACTTCAATTCTTTATATTTCTGTCGGAAGTTGTGAAAGAATTTACTAAAATGTAACTTGCAGAGGTTTTACTCCACCAAGTCTTGTTTGAGACCGCTAATATTTTGTCCTATGATCTCAGATAAGTATTCGCTCGAAGGTGAGCATGGTCGTTTGTGTTTGAGGAATACATGTGTTGACGACAAGCGATAGTCTTAATATATCCTCCTGTCCACTATCATTGGTGATATGCAAAAGACAGAAGGAGAGGTTGTGGTGTCTGGAGCATTGCATGTGCAGCTCAAAATGCCTGGTATGAGCGACATGCTACGTGATCGCACTTAGTTTGCTTACCTATCCTAGGATTTTGTCTGCCACCATCTGTGACAATATTTGTTCTCACAAGTATGATGAGCCATCCTATAACCTCATCACTGAAGGTACACATGTTCAAGATTCAGGCCAGTCTTTTACTGACGACATGGCTAGCAGCCTGATCTGCCGACTTGGATTCTCCTGTACGGTGACATGCACTGAAGTCGGCGAAAAATATGAGTTCCCAGCGATCCTTCGTGAACCCCTGACGCCGATGACGACGCCCGTTGTCCAGGGATTGTGGTAAGTTTTCATTGTCCATTGTACCTTCATGTTTCTTATGTGTTATTAGCTGCGCGGGGACAACGTGGTAGAGTTGGATTGGGGTATGAAGTGTATGCCAGAGCAGATTTGTGAGTTTATCCATGTTGCCATGATTTTCATACTGATTTGTGGATGCAGAGTTCTTCCGGATGATGTCTTGGCTGCGGTCAACGCACATGTCATGCATCATGTCTTCGGTAGGCCATTTTTTGCTTGAATATGGTCTAATGTGCTCTGATACTTTGACCTTAAACAATGGCATTGGTCCGGAAGGTTGTCGCATTCCTAAAACATTTTGATCAACTGGTGTATATCCAATGGGGTATCTTCCTTGAATGTGGGTCGTACTGACAACTCGTCTCAGATCCTGGCAGTGCAGTTCGCAAGCTCATGTAAGCCGTGCCTCGCATTGTGAACAACCATCTTCAACTCGGCATTGTAGTCTAAATCATGCTACCAACGGGTCTGATGACTCGTCACTGGCTGTATACCCATTCATCAAGTTTAAATCTATTTACACATTGCTAGTCGGTCGAAGTGGCTAACCTCTGCACCTCGCCAGCTGCCACCTCCTTTCGTCGTCTGGCAAGGCTTTAGGGGTGCAGGTTGGGTCCTTGTCCATCGTCTCGCCAGGTGTGCTTAGTGTTTCTAGCTTTATTATCTTTGCTCTTCTCATTGTCTCGTCAGTGTACAAGTCATTTGTGCTCACCCGTCCCTCCCGATCCTTGTTTCTATTGTCACCCACCTTTTGAATTCAAGTGTCCTGCTCATGCCATAATCCACCGTGTTTGTCGCTGTGCAGCCCGAGTTCCACTGGCTTTATCGTTCATAGCTGAATCCTAGTTAATATATTGTTGGGAGAGCTGGGACACCGCTGCACCAGGTTTGAGCGATGAGAAGAAGCATTAAACAAATTATGTAATGCTTCAGGGTGGACGAGCTCGGTTAGCACTGAGCGAAGGGGGGTAACGTGAGGTTCAGGTGTGAATCATTCAAGTTGTAATAGCTAGGCCTTCGGCGATCAGGCAATATGGCAGCTTGTGCTTACTATAACAATCGTTTTCCTTTGCTGCTCGCGAGTTTTTGTACCTCCAGCGGGAGTTGGAAACAAGCCCACTGAGTGACTGAGTCTATAAGATTATGTCCGATGTTGAGTTTCGCCAGCCATTGGATGTAAATTACCCCTACTAGTAGTACCCGAGTCTGCTTACCATCAATGCAGACACTCATTCTTTCCTCCTCTCCTTCACCTGCCTTCTACTACATGATGGGCATCTGTATCTCTACCCAGGGTGGGGCCAAAAAGGTTATGTCGGATGCTATTGACGGGCAACACAAGGAGGACTCAAGGAAGCTTCACAAGGAGTGCAGAATTTTACTCCTAGGTTAGTCCAGCCAGCTGCCCCTCCTTGCCATTCTGTACATCCCCTACTGAACCCTTGTCCCAGGTTCAGGAGAGTCAGGGAAGTCAACGATTGCGAAGCAACTGAAAATACTTCACCAGAACGGGTTCACAGACGAAGAGTTAATGTCATACCGCCCCGCTATCTACCAGAATACTCTCGAAAGTGCGCAAGCTGTCCTGCTTGCCATGCGCAAGATTGGTCTTAGCTGTGTAGATCTGAATAATCGTGTTCGTGTCTATTCCTTGTCCACCTCAAACTGGTTTCAGGCTTTCAGCTGACCTTATTCTTGTGTCCTAGCTCAATGAAGACTGTATCTTTGACTACCGATTTGACCTAAATTCACCATTTGAATTTTCGCCCATTGTTGCTTTGGCCATCTATGAGTTGTGGAAAGATCCAATAATTCCAGAGCTGATGGCTTGCAATAGCAAATTCTATCTAATGGACAATGCTGCATAGTATGATCGCATTGTTCTATGGTGGCGCATTCTGATTACCCCCCAGTTTCTTCAGCGAAGCCCTCCGTATAGGTGCGCCCAACTACCTCCCCACTGAGGGTGACGTTCTCCGAGTCCGTCTAAAAACAAAGGGCATCATTGAAACCAGGCTGACCATGGGACAACTCCGGTATGTCACATCATTTCACTCGCCACGTCTTATCTCAGTGCCATCTAGAGTACATATGTTTGATGCCGGTGGCCAGCGTTCTGAGCGAAGAAAGTGGATTCATTGCTTTGAAGGCGTCACTAGCATAGTTTTCTGCACTGCATTAAGTGAATATGACCAGGTCTTATTGGAAGAGCAGAACCAGGTGAGTCCTGCTCAAATTGTGTGTAGTCAAGCTTGTTGACCCCTATAGAATCGGATGGCTGAATCACTTGCCCTATTTGAATCTGTTGTCAATTCTTGGTGGTTTTCAAGGACCTCTGTAATCCTTCTCCTCAACAAGATCGACGTCTTCAAAGCCAAGTTGCCCAAGGTGTGTATCTCCCGGCAATCCATCCCTTGTTTCCTGATGTCCTGCCAGGTTCCCCTAGAATATTATTTTCCAGACTACTCAGGCGGTGCCAATATCAACAAGGCTGCCAAATATATTCTATGGAGGTTTATGCGAACCAATCGTGCATGCCTCTCTGTGTACCCCTGGTGGGTCTCAAACATTTTCTCCAGTCTGTACCTTGCTCATTGAACTAGTCTTACGCAAGCGACAGACACGACTAATGTCCATTTAGTCTTCTCAGCAGCAAAGGAGACCATTTTGCAGAATTCATTGAAAGACTCGGGTGTTCTGTGATCCCCTTTTCAGAGGCACTGTTCCCCATACTATTTATGCACTTTGTTCTTCCCCCCTCTGCCTCATTTTTTTTCATTGATAAGGGAGCAAACTACATTTATTTTCCTGATCTCTTTCGCATTGCATATTACCACGTATCATCTTATGGATCAGATAGCAGGCTGAAATCAGTGTCATTTGGCAAAGACTGGTGTACTAGTATCCATTAATCAACCAGGGTATATAAAGGGAGGACGCGTCCGAACCATCCGAACCAGCCGGCCACCTGTCACCTGTCACATGTGTGTGACACGGCGAGACTTGTCAGCCACGCGGTCAGCCACTACGTGCATAACTCCCTTCCCTCCTACCTGTCTGAGTCCCTCCTACCACTCGCTCACTCACTCCCAGAGAGTAGCCTTGTCCCCATTGTCGTCTCACGAGCTGGATCACAATGAGCTCCCCCTCTTTTTGTGGTCGTGGCCAGCGAATTTGTTCGTTTTTCTGTCCTGCCACTCCCTCCCGCCACTTGCTCACTCATTCCCAGAGAGTAGCCTCGTCGCCATTGTCGTCTCATGAGCTGGATCGTGACGAGTTCCTCCTCTTCTTGTGGTCATGGCCGGTGAATTCATTCGTTTTTCGTCCCCGTCGTTGCTCACTGCAATACCCTTCATCAGCCGACTCGGCTGGGGCAGCGACGTGTTCGAAGAGTACATCCCTTGTCTTCCATCCTGAAGCCCCATGTTCATTGTCTCGAGCATGTTGTTGATCTCAAGTTCGCCTGCGCTCATGCTCGCTCAGGTACGTCTGCAGGCGCATGTGTCCTCACGCAACACTCACACATGTGCTAGATATCTCTAAAGGCGAAATCGGCCATGGACATAAAATCGCTGTTTGAATGTTAGCTTTCAAGGACCGTGTTCAGGGATGTCTAAAGAGTTTGAAGACGACAGCGAAGCTGGGAGAATCCGCAGAGCGCCAAAACCGCTCTGGGAGTCCTTGTTTGCGAATTCGCCTTCTGTACGTCGTCGTTAGATCCAGGACAGTACGTTGATGTGGTTGAGGGGGTGTTGCAGGCCTTGTAACAGGTGGGTTGCACATGGTACATGCTGGTATTTTTAAAGTTAATGAACGTCTCTGTTTTGCGTATTTGGATGGCTTTATCCTGTGGGTACACCATGGGGTATGTCGCTGCCATGTCGCGCCGTCGACTCATGTGCATATCGCAGTAGAACTCTCACACTATCAAATTCGCAACTACATTCGATCATATGCGTCCTATCTCAACATTAATAGCAATGACGAAAACCCTGCGATGGTTTACAATACTTGGGTAGAGCATGTTGAGAAGCGGATCAATGACGCTGGGTAGGAACAAGGATGGAGACTCTGGCTAAGGTCCCTAGAGCTAACCAGTCCACACACGTACCGCACGACCTGGTGGACTAAAGCTTTCTTCTCCAGTCGCGTCGAATAAAGATCTGGAAGCGCGTGTATCATCGTACACCAGCTCCCAATCCTCGTCCGTCTCAGACCTCGACCACCTCAGGAACCGTGTTGACGAGACCGAGAGAGAAAAACGGGATCTCATCGACGTCGTAAGCAGGCTCAAGGAGGACGCCTCCCAGCGTGATGGTGCCTTCAGTCTCTTTGAGAAACGGTGGACCTGACTGACCTCCGTGCCTTAGAGGAAGTCCAAAACCTTCGTGCCAGTCTTCGCCAGATTCATCAAGACCATCAGATCCTCAAAACTCAAGTCCGCGAGCTTCGCTCAGCGGAGACGTCGACCAAAGTAAATGCATTCATCCACACCCATTCAAAGACCGCATACTGATGTGCCCCTCTTCAGTTCAAGCTTGAAACGCTCTCCCAACAACTTACTCTGGCACAGTCTGAAACCGAGCGCGCAAGCAGCGAGTTGACTGCCAAGGCTGACAAGTATGCCAACTACCGACGTACCAAGCATGCCAAATTCATCCAACTACAGTTAGTGCACAACTCTCTAACACAAAAACACGCTCTTTCTGAGGTTCTCTCAGAGCAGCGCAGTCTGCGCAGACCGCATCAATGCAACACCTGACTCAGGCACTCACCAAAGCACAGGACTTGCAGGGTCAGCTTGCAGAACAGGAGGCAGCGTTCACCACAGAGGTCTCAGGCTTGAAGAGGCTGGTAACGATCATGGAAGAAAGGGAGAAACAAGCAAAGGATATCGTGGAAAGCGCCGAGCACGAGTGGGCGAGCATAGGTGATCGTGCCGAGCAGAGAGAACGACATGCTCGAGAAGAAGCCGAGAAGAGGTTGGGAGCAGCTGGAGGCCATCATGGAGAGGATGCATTGTGGTGAACTCCCCGTCACTGGCGTGGCAGCTCTGTTCCCGCTACTCCTGGTCGTCCCTCTGGCTCTGCTTCCGATATGATGCTGGGTCTCAGCTTCATCGTGGCAACGGTTAGCAGAGTCCGAAAGGGTGGTAAGACCTTTGCGGAGATGTATGCAGATTACGTGCGCCTCGAAGAAGAGTACATGAAGAAATGCGCCGAGTACGATCGTATGGACAGGACGCTTTCCGACGTACTTGCTCAGATAGAAGAACGGGTGAGAGATTCTTGGTTGTGTGGCATGTTTTCTGCTTACACTGTTTCCAGGCTCCTGCTCTTGCACAACAACGTGAGGATTATGAACGTCTCAGGGAAGAATCCGGACAACTCGCTGGTCAACGTTTCAACTCTCTGCCGCTCTCGCCGAACGCGATGCCAGTGCTGCCTCTTTTCAAGAAGCATCGCAGAAGCTCAAGAAATCATGCCAAGAGACCGACCTTCTCCAGTATCAACTCACCGATTTGGGCCGACAGGTTCAAGCGCTTCTCCAGGAACTTGGATGACGCGGTGATCCTTTGATTCCCTCGGACGAGGAAGGAGACGAGATGGCATCATTACTTCCTGATAATATTGGTGCCGTCATCACCAACAACCTCGTTTTGTTCCGGTCGATCCCATCCCTCCAAGAGCAGAACCAGAAGTTGTTGAAGAAAAAGATCGTTCGTGAGCTTGGAGCAAAGATGGAGGCCAAGGAGCGCGAATACCGTGAGGCTCTCGAAAAGGAGCAGAGCGAGGCCGTTCGCGAGGCGCGCATGAAGCCATCCAAGATCTTGCGGCCCAACTTGAGAGGCAAAAGAAGAGCAGCGAAGTCACTATCCATGCGTATATGAAGGAACGAGATACTTTAAAGGCGATGCTTGCTCGTGCTGAGCGCTCATCGTTGCATACCACTGTCAACGGCGATGTCAACGGCGCCGCGCCCGCTCCGCCAGGTGATTTGGTCGCCGAGCTGGAGGATGCTCAAGCACAGTTCGAGTCGCACAGAGTGGAAATCGGCTTGGATACCGAGAAGCTGCGAGAGGACTTGGTACAAGCCCAGAGACAACTTGGTCAAGCCAATGCAGCACTTGCAAAGGCTACTGCCAAGGTTGAGTTCCTTGATGGCAAGTCGGAAACAGCATACGCATTGATCATCCGCTTACTCACTTTCCTCCAGAACGTCAATGCATGACTCAGGAGCAGCTGGGTTTGCAAAGCAGAGACTTGGATAGCTTGGCGTTGCGCAATCAGCAGCTTTATGATCAACAAACGCGTCTCGACATTGACTGCGAGCGTATCATGGATGAGTTGGCCGGCAGAAAGAGTTACCTGGAACAGCTTCGCAATGAGGTTGCAAACCTACGAGCAGAGAAGATCTGGGAGGTTAGTATCCATTAGGATGAGATTTTCGAGATTAAAAACAATCCCTGCCAGACTGTCTAAAATCGATTGATCGACGAGAATAAAAAGCTCGCCGTTGAGCGTTCATAACTTTCGGATCTTATGGCTAATGTCCAGAGAATGCATAACGATCTCGAGCGTTCAGGAGAGAATGATCGCCGACGACTCGAGACACAGGTGCAGATGGAGAACCAGACGTAAGTCTGCCCACTGAAATTTTTCTACGCTCTAATATTGCTCATCCCATGTAGGCAAGATTTGAAGACGCAGCTGAGCCAGGAACGCGAAACCATTCATCATGTCACGCTGCAGAGAGGCATTGACATGAAGGATCTCCAACCACGCTTGGACAAGGCAGTATGTCACAACAAGTATTGGAAGCTCCTGACCATGCTCACCCATGATTGTAGGCTGAGTAATTATCTCAAGCGCGAGAGGCACTCCTTGGGGCCGAAACTAGCAAGACGCATCTTCAAGAGCGGGTGGATGATTTGGCACGTCAACTCCAAGGCAATGCAGAGAAACTTGCTGTTTACGAAAGGAGAACGGTTGGTACAGGCGCTACTGCTTCTGTCCCCGACCCAGATCTATCCCGCGAGCAACAACTCGAGCAAGAAGTTGCCGACCTTTGGTATGTTTTGATACCAGTACACTGCTAGTTTGTCCTTATCATGCCTTAAGTGCGCAACTCAAGGTTGCCCAAAGGAATCTTGCCGCTGCTCGTAATCACATGCAACAGTTCCAAGAGATCAGTCAGGCCAACGAGGCTGCTCTTACTGCCCTCAACACTACTCATGAATACAAGGCGGATGCCAAAGCCCGGCTTGCCAGACACGAGGTACACGTCCATGTATCCCTTCTGACAACCTGGTCATCTCAGTCTCCTTAGCTCGAATGCGAGTCACTCGAGGAGAAACTCCGCTCCGTTCAGCAAGAAGTCCAACAGTGGACAAACAAATTCAACGATCTCCAGAAGACCCTCGAAGATACGATTGTGGACATGAGCACCTTGGAGAGAAACTCTGAAGGCGACCAAGCTGTTCACGAACGCGAGATGCGTGCGTTGGAACAGCGTGCAGTGGTGCGCACCATTCTTTTTGATAGTATACTTTTGCTTAAATTATTTCACAGGCTGCGGAGGGCAGGTATTCGCGCGAAGTGGTTGCACACGCCGAATCCTTCAAGACCATCGAGAATCTCAAACAGCAGCTTGACAATGCACAGGCTACTTCGCGCCAGAACCTGACACGGGCTGCTAATGCTCAGGCTAAGCTCGAGGCATTGGAAGGAAGTTGGAAACAGCAAAAGGATGCTCTGGACAAGGAGATTGTGGATCTCAACGGACGGTATGGGCTTGATCGTGCCACGCGTGTTATATTTCTACTCGGCGTCTTTGCAGTTGCAAGGATCTGGCGGCACAAAACACACTCCTGCACCAACATCTCGGTAGTGTCGGCTCTCAAGCGGCGCGTATCCGTCAGGTTGCAGATTCCGCTGCAGAAAGTACTAGCGATGGCGTAGATGCTGGCAGTGACGTGGACACGAAACTGTCTGTCTGCGTTCTGCGATGGCGTACCTGAGAAAAGAGAAGGAAATCGTGGATCTTCAACTCGAGCTGGATAAACAAGAAAAACATCCGTCTCAAAACTCAGCTTGATCACCTGAACCAGAGCTTGCAGGATGTCTGCAAGACGCTTTCAGAGGCAAGTGGAGCCAGGGCGTCCCTTATCTGCCTTATTGAAACTCGCGTTACAGGAACACGAGAAAGCCGTGCAAGCAGCCACATCAGACACCCAGCACACTGAGATGTTGGAGCGGATCAATCAACTCAGCATGCTCCGTGAGAATAACGTGACCCTACGTGCTGACTGCGAGAACTATTCAATGCGTTCACGCGAATTGGATGCCAAGCTTAGAACGCTCTCTGCTGAGCTCGAACCCGCTAAGGAACAAGCACGTATTGCGCATGCTGAGCTCCAAGCTCGGGATGTTCAAATTATCCTTCTCGAGAGCGAAAGCAAGCGTTGGCAGGAACGCAATGCGCAGTTGTTGGGCAAGGTAGCCCGTCCTTGCCAGTCGAGCGTTTCGTTCGTTAAACACGTCGATAGTACGATTGTATTGACCCCGCCGAGTTGCAAGCACTGAAAGAGGAGGTTGAAAACACAAAGGCTCAAAAGGCCGACTTCGAGAAACGTCTCGCCGAGGATAGAAAGCGCTCGGTGATGAGAAGGCTTCCAAGGTTGCTACCCCACCAGCTCAGCCATCCCTCATCGTGGGTCCCTATATTCGTGTCTCCATTTGCTCCTTTAATGTGCCGACAGGATAGTTTGCGGCCTGAGCGGGACAAAGTGCTTGCTGAAAAAGAGAGCTGGAGTCAACCTGCCACTGGTGACTCATCTGATGTCGCCAAGGCACAGTTAGAGGCAGAGAAGGTAGAGCTCACAAACAGCACCGCCCACAAGCACCGGACCAGCGCCCAGAGCGCCGTCGGACGACTCGTTGGTGAAACAGTTGAAACCTGCCAGGGGGTGCTGGTGGCACCGCGCCGGCCACTGCTGCGGGCAATAAGCCACCGCCATGATTAATGGGTGTATGAGGACGCTGTTCTTTTCTTATCGCTTGCATCTTGTATCATTATCCGCGCGTTTCGTTTCATTACTTACAATACCAGATTCGCGTCAATCTCGCATTTCATGTTCGTTCTTTGGCCGATTTGAAAATATTCACACCAATGGAGCAATGAATGATATTTTAACCAAGCTGGATAAGAGGGGCATAAATCTGCGAGACGGGGTACAAAAGTTTCCCGATCCTCTCCGCCACTTGGGGCAATACCGGCGTCCGGAAGCATACGCCAACCGGGCGGTGCTCGCCATCGGTACATCTGCAGGATATCCACCGGACTACTCGCTCCACCACGCTGATAAAGCGAACAGATTAGTGGGTCTGACATACAAGGACTTGAATATTCGAGCTCAACAAGTTTTGGGGTGAGATTCACAACATGTCCATAAGTTCATGGGCTGACTTTCCACGACCTACAAGACTAACAATGGTGCGCTGAAATCCACTCTGCAGTAATACCGCGGGAAATCCAAGGAACTGGATCCCGAAAAACACGACTATGGTTGGGGAAATAAAGCTATTCTTGCCCGTACCTGATGGGTCACCTATTCAGTCTGGGCTCATCGAACTCAAAAATCGTACCGCCGCTTGTTTGCATCCGTTAGAAGATCACCTGATAATAGATGCCGCCCCAAGATTATATCGGGAATTGGCAGTGCCGTACTCGCCGCCGGCTTGCCACAATACTATGACAATGCACCGTTTCGTGAAGATCTTGCTGCGATGGTATCATCATTTCTCCCACGGATGGCTCGCACATTCGAGACTTGTATCTCGATCAATTTTATCTCGAGGTTCGTGGTCAATGCAATTTGGCATTACCAATGGCCTGCTAATTGAGAGACGCAGTTGGTACAGCCATCCAAATGTTCGCATCGATCGAGTACACGGCAAAGCTGCCCAACAAGCAGAAAATGCGGGATTGTATGAGGAGATGGTCGAAGAACGTGGCAGGTGCAGAAAGAAACTGTTGCGGTTGGAATATCCTCGGTTTGTAGGCAAGTCGTCAGCATTTCATTCCCGTTGCATTATTGGTGGAGCACCCCTGGTCGTGCTTTGGCGCACGTTCAATGCTCGATTGGCTGATTGGCTGGTCGAACGAGTCTGCTTTGGAGAAGCCATCCAATGCACCCGAACGGCGAATCCGAGCACGTGAGATGCGTGTGACCCATAACTTGCCGCGCACTCCGAGTCGCACAACTTGATGCAACCACCGCTCGGGGACCTCCGCTACTCAGTTTTTGGCCTGCCTCTATTGCATTGGCTACGCCGTGTCAATATGCAGTCGCTGGGAACCAGCGAACACCAGCCGACACTGAGTTGCTGGAACCCTTGGCCTATCCGAGCGGTTGCGCTTACTCGCTGCCCACCTTTGCCCTGCGCTCAGTCGCCCTTGTGGTCGCTCTGCTTTCCCCATGCACCCCTTCGCTTGCAGCTGCAGCGGCACCGCAGTCGTCGCAGTACCCCCGACTCGCCGGAATCATTCGCTACTTGCCTTTACCTTGCATCTGCACTATCCCCCTCGTGGTCACTCCGCCTCTGCCCGTGCACCTGGATCCCGCCGCATTCGGGACGGTAGGACAATCGGAGTTTGATTAACCAACTTTTTCTGCTGCCTTCCTCCCCCCACCTCCGCGCTGGCGGCACGATTACCGCGGCCCAGGCTCACTAGTTGCGCCTGCTCTCTGGCCAGGCTCCTACTTTTGCCCCGCCTTCTCTTTCCCGCTCCCTCTGACCCCCTTACCTATGCACCTTCGCATTCCCAGCAGCAAACCGGGGGTGGCGACGACCAGGCGATCGCAGCAGTTCAACCATCCCAGCGGCGCCCTAGCCACTGGCCACCCACCTGCCCCTGCCCTGCCCTGCCCTGCCCTCGGCCGCTCCCAACCCTCAGCGATGGAGCAGGCTCAGCTCTAAGCCCCAGGCTGGGCTGCTCACCCCCAGCCTCTAAGTCAGCAAAGACGGCGGGCCAACTGCGCTCGCGCGAGGTGCTGGCACGCAGCCGTGCTATCTGGCTCAACAACGCCCACGCCCGCAGCACCGGCATCAACTTTCCTAGTTTGGCCCAGGGTATGCGCGTCTAGCCTGGCAGAGTCTTCGTATCTGACTGCCCGCCCCTGCAGCTTTCCCACACAAGCTGGTCGCAGCCATTCCACCACTTTTTGGGGCCTCTCGATGCTGGCTGGCGCGTTCGTTACGCACCAGGAAAAGATCCCTTGACCGGCACCAGGGCCCTAGATATCTTGCAGCAAGCAGTGCAGGAAACTTGTGAAGACGCCCAGCAATGGGGTGCAACAAGCCATCTTGACCTGGCGCAGCGTTTAGGCTAGCTTCAGCGGTGGCACGCTGAGTTTAGATGGCCAGGCTGGGCTTGGCAAGGGAGCGTCAGCGCCAACGCGCCAAAGGTGAGTATCCAGGGGCGCAGGTGGCTGCAGCGCAGCGATGAGAGTGAGGCAAGCTCCGCAGGGATGCGGCTGCGGCGGTGGACCACGGATGAGGCCGGGACAGCGGCTGAGGGTGCAGCACGCAAACAAAGGCAGGCCTGCGAATGAGGATGCGGCCATGGCGGTGTGCTGAGGACAAGGGCCCCGGAACGGCTGCAATGCACCAACGAGGATGCAACTGCGGTGTGATGACCATTGAGCAGCGGTGGGCGGCTGCGCTGGTGCGCTGAAGGCGGAGGTGCGGCAACGACCAGGACTGGGGTGTGCTGGTCTGGATGCGGCTGTGGCAGTGCGGCAGTCGCGGTAGAATAAAGCTAGGACCTAAGCCAGGCCTGGGGAGCTCTTAGTGTACTGCAGCCTAAAGTTCCTAGCATACTGGACAAGCAATTTGAAAGTGTGAACATGCTGCAGAAGTTCCAAATTTGCAGCAACAATTCAATCCGATAGCCTTTTCCTTTTCCCACAACCACGTCTTGCTGCCTAACTATCTCCACTCTGCAGCTCCTAGTGAGTCTTTTCAACCACTAGCAGTGCACCCAAGCCATTAAGTGGGCTAATAGCAATGCCTCATGATAAGAAGTTGTTTCAGAAAGTGGCTTATTGTGCTGCAACTGATGCAGTCATCATCAGTTTGCTCTATAAGGCTGAAATACCATTCTTCCAGGATGCAATAACCACTGAATTAGCCAGTCTTTGGCATAGCCTTCATCCTGCCCCCCATCCCCCCATGCTCCTCCCAACTCCACTTGAACCCTGCCAGCACTGTTACAGCAACAAGGCCAATCTCTTTGCTGAGTTCATCCAGTGGACTGGCAACCAGTGGATCAAGGATCCTGATAATCAAGCATTCCAGCTGCTATTTACTGCATGGCATGCCTTCAAAAAAGCAAAGGATCAGGCAAGGAGCCAGAAGCGGGCCCTTATTCGAAAGCTCCGGCTCAAATCTAGTGCAGAGCAGCGCAAGAACTTCATCAAACACCTCCCAGAGATTAAGCTTGTAGAACTTCCCAAGCCCTATCCACCAAAAGGCTTCTGGTGGTATGAGAGTGGCAGGGCTCTCCAGAAATGGGAAATGATTTTGACACAAGGCAAGCAAGCTGATAAGCGCAAAAAGCGGTTTCCTCTTCTCAAAATTGATTCCAAGCAACTTCAACACACTGTTCCTTCTGGTAGCAGTGCCATCATCCGGGATGCAAAAACTGGAGAGCTTGTTTTGATGGTTGTGAGGGATTTTTGTCAAGACTTGGGTGTTCTCAATTGGGCTGATGGAGTAGTCCGGGAAGTTATTGGACACAAGCGGAGTGTGCGCGTGCGTTCTCAATTATGGCTGGCTAGTATTCAATGCTAATCATCATGCAATCAGCTGGAGGATCCTGGAAAGCTGGCACTCATTGGTTACTCAGCAGGTGCACTCAGTGCACCCAAGTTTGATTGGGTCCGGAATCTTTTGTCGTCGAAGATGCCCACTGAAGCTATTGAGGAGTTGGACACCAAGTCCAGTGCAGTTTTTGCACTTTTTGGAATATATTGCAGAGTACTGTTCCTGACGATGTTCAGCAAGACTTCGAGGACTTTTTGCAGAGAACAAACATCGTTCAGATGGGTGGCAATCTACCAGTTCCACTATCTCTAGAAATGGTTCTTATTCCATTGTTGAGGAATTGGC
>JAHNUO010000059.1:0-98525 GCA_019787685.1 Chiua virens
GTGGACGGAGTGGATCGGAACCTTCAACCTCGCCGAGTTTTACTACAAGATCATCAACATGATCGAGAGCAAGGCAGATACAGAATACGTCAAGGAACTCATGGAATTTTGGAAGGAGTAAGTTGTTTTTTTTTTTGTTCATATTAAGCTGACGATGGCTATGCTTAGCGAGAGCCCTGGGTTGGCGCCAACTAGTCCATTAAGACGACGTCGCCTAGCCGCACCCGATATGCCTGACGGAGACACCGAGGACGATGCGGACGACTTTGAAAATGACCGACCAATCATACGTCGCGAAAGGGAATCCATGTTACCCCCTCGTCACGATTGCATGGGCCAAATGAATGATGAAGACGAAGGGTTAGTTGACGAACGAGCCAACACACCGCCGGCATCAACTCCCCACTACTTTATGCGATCGGCACATAATGACGAGTCAACCAGCACCAACAATGTTTATCCCCAGACCTCCACCCGCACTGCACCCAGTATTCAATCCACCCAACCAAACACCAGCATGGACTCAGACCTAGGCCCTTCTCGCTCCGGCACCAATACGACCTCAGGTCAGCCAGGTCGTGCAGCTACCAGTAGGAATGGACGTCCAGCAGGTAAGTCGAGTTTCTGTGCTCTTCAAAGTTGAATATTCCGCAGACGACCACGCTTCAGCTCATGTGCTTGGAGGAACCCCGCTCAGTTCGCCCGCGCCATCTCCGCCCCCCGAGCGATCCACCGAGCCTGAAAATACCATCAGTGAGCCACCCGAGTCTCTCCAAAGGGGGACTAAACGACAGAAGAGTCGAGGACACAAAACAGGTGCAGCGGCAAAACGACCCAGGCAATCTTGACGGTTCTCACGATAGAATTCCTCACTTTCACCCATATGAGAATATTGTAGCTAGTTGTATGCAATATAGCCCTATGGGCACCCCTGGACCAACCAAGGGTGTTTTATGTAGCTCAATACATTTCAGTCAAATTTGAGCCCGGGTTTATAATACAAAAAGTAAGACAGAAAACAATGTTGGATACTCCTGTCTCCATCTCATCTTCACCCTTGTACCCCACCGGTGATTGACCGCACCTTGACATACCCACACTCGACCGACGTTACATACCACCGTGCTCGCTCCTCCCGGCGAAGCCAACACCACCCGCCAAGCCACCATGAACTCTTCTGAAGGATGTGGGCCCAACGACAACCGCCGACTGACTAACGTTCTGTTTCTGCACTAATATTGTCAACGTCAACGGGATCGGCACATGCAGTTTCGTGGTTGCAGACACTGAGCAGTACGACAACCGTGTTGCGTGGCAGACTGAATATGGCACTGGAAGAGGTGTCGACAAGAGAGGTCTGTAGTTCCCCCGATAGGATTCTATGCTGTCGTAAGAGAATAGACATTGGTTACCTCTTCCGCATATCCCCCCCTCCCAGCAACGTTCTCGTTCCAAGTTGATGCAACCCGACAAACTGGTAAGATGCTCTGCACAACAAACGACTAGTAGACTTGGCCGGGTAACAGGGCTTATCTATATCAGCCCCAAGTGACCTCATAGGTCAGCCGCCTACCTCACCAGGTATATAGACTGCGTCATATTGCTGTTTCGACAACATTCAACTCACCCTCATTCTTCCCCAAGATGAAGTTCACTTCACATCTCAGAATGGACAGTTCGAATCCCTCTGCACGTTGTTCACGCTACACAGGGGACCCCGTGTCATACCGGTCTTCCACGGATGAATCATTCTTGGGCGTGCACAGAGTTTCCCGAACGATCAACTATGTTCGTGAGTGTGTGTCCTGTTTCCTCTCTATTCGCCTCGCTCAACATTTCGGGAACCAGTTTGGCAGGAAGTACAAAAACACCTTTGTGACATATGAGCGGAATACGGGTTCAGCACCACCCACCTGACGCACTACCAAGATCCTCTCCGACCAGTCCCTCCAAGCGCGGAGTTGGAGACGTTCCTCTTAAGAATGAATCGGTAGAGATGTGTGGCGATATGTATCACGATCGGAACGCCGCCCCAGCAATTTACAGGTGAGATCCTCTTGATCACGCTTGGATCGATATCCTGACGCGTCCACCGTCTGATAAGTGGACTTTGACGCAGGTAGTTCTGGCACTTGTGAGTCTCTTGCAGCTCGACTGGCTGAAATTGAACATATCCTTCTCCGCAGGAATGCCCTGGAAATCCTGCCCTGAAACTTGCGATGGGCATCGAAGGCTGACGTGTCATCTACTTGTTCGTCTTCCGAGGTTGCCGAGGTGGATGAAAGTGAAAAAAAGGACGACGGTGACGAGGTTGATGAGACGATACTGGTGGAGGATGAAGATGAAGATGATTGTGACGAGACCGAGGAGGAAGAGGCAAACGACAGTTCAGCCACGAACACCCTTAGGCAATGATCCGCATTCTATCACGTATGCCCTGTCTGACACCACCTTCAGTATAATACATCGGGAGAAGCAGAGTTGGTTGCGAGCAATCCCTGGACATGACTACTTTACACCGTACGACCGCTTCAAATCGGTTTGGCATGACGTTGCACCCATGGCATTCCAGGAAAGTTCCAAGATTGGCCATGAATTCCAGCCCGACGGTACAACAATCATCGTCGACGCCGTTGGAGAAGCACATCGGATTAACATGGAAGACATCGGAACGGAGGCCCGACGGATCATACTGGAGATAGAAGAGTCGATCTACCAGTGGCTCCCGCAGAAAAATAGCGACGCGTTCAACGGTTTTCCGGACATCTCGCAGCTCTCCGACGATCTGAACCATCCTCGCTCCATCTTTCATCAGAAGGGAAACGCAGCTGTTCTTGAACCGATCGTCAGCACAGTGCAGAAATCCCTTTTACAGTCTCTGAGCAGCGAAGAAGATAGGCTTGCATGGCTGCAGCACAACGAGCATTTGTTGTCTCTTTTCTTGGTCGCTGTCGCGCTCACTTGTGGCATCCCCCCGCGAGCATTCCAGTTCAAATCACTTCAGTTCGACCGATGTGCAGAAACTGGTGCTAGTCGTGGTCTCTTTTTGATAAGCGGGTGCCTAGCGATCGGGAAACCTGCTGCAAAACAGTCAGAGAAGTCCCGGCACGAATGTCTGTGGTTCCTGCCTCCTGCGCTCGCATATTCCCTCTTGTTTTATCTTGCAGTTTTGCGGCCCGTGGTCATAGAGGTCCTTACTCTCTCGAGAAAGGAAGTTGCTCGGCAGAGTACCCATATCTTCTGTCGTACTATTCCTAGAACTAATGGCCTTTGTTCGTGGAATGGCGACGAAATTACGCGAATGCTACGGGAACACACGAAAAATATAAATCTGACTCTTTCCGTGGGTCTCCTGCGACAGCTTTATACCGCATTTTTTCGTCAATACTTTCCAGACCTTTGCGGGACCAGAGCCCCAGCGGATTCTCCGATGGATCGCCAGGCACAACACCGATTCTATACCGGCCAACGACACTGCGGGCTGACGATAGGGAATGTGCCACGATCTCTGGGAATAGACGTAACGGAAGCAAGGCAGTTGGGGGCGATCAGTCAGCTTCTCCACATCGTATTCGAACTTCGTCTCCCCGACGCGCACTGGAAGCTACTTCTTCAACATTCTCACTTCTTGCCCAGTCTACAGCACGACAGGCACGCACTGGACACGGCTCGACTATCAGTGCTGCGCGAATACGGTATCTTGTCTCGCGGTGCGGGTCCACCTGCAGCCTTGAAGGCCCGGGCAGTGTTGACAACATGTCCTTTCTCCACGCCGGTAAGCACCTCTCCCTTCGCTTTGGGATATGCAGGCGTTCCAACCGCATGTCCAGCCCGCGCGATCTGGGGAAACCTTCGGGGATGCCGTCCTCGTAGAGGTGTTGCATGCATGTCTATTCGGCGAAGGAGGTCCAAGCCACCATGATCAAACACCGCCAGGGGGATATCCCGTAGCTGACATGGCTCGGGCCATTTCGCTGGTAACTAAAATGCTTGTATCAAGTCGTCTTTCTCATGACACCTGTCCTAGATTGTACAAGCCGTTGAAGAATGGACTGACGGCAACTATAGAGCAGTCGTTCGACAGGTTGATCTGACGGCCGACCAACACTTCAAAGAACTGGAAAAGCTAGCTGAGAAACACCTTCGAAATGCAAAGGATAACTGGAGCGATGAATGGCTCACGCTTTGCCGGGTTGTCCGCACGCACCGTCCTCAAAACTTGAGAAGGGACTGGAATATGAGGGGTCTGCCTAAAGACACGCTGGACACTTAGATGTTTGGTCGTCATCACACAAAGTATTATCACAAGCATATACATTTAGGACAAGGATGGTGTATCAGAATGTCTTGAGCTCATCACTTATGACCCGCCAGTGCGACGACCAGAACAAATAATAAGGGGCGATGGAGAGACGCCGTGGTTTTGGTCGTGACATGCTATGCAGAGCCAATGGTACAGACATTGGGAACATGGGATTCAACGACTTGGAGTCGCCCGAACACTGAGCGAGAAACATCGATCGATGTCACTACGGCGTACGGACGCGTCAACTACATAGTGGTATTGACAATGCGACACTTTACTGTACTTAACTACCCTACTAATACTACCTTGATGTTTTGATTGCTCTATCTTATCTTCCTTATCTTGACACCCTTGAATATTCTTGTTTTAGAAAGAGAACCTTAAGGGTCTCCAAAAGAAAAACAAAGGCCATCAAAACAGGAAGACACAAAGACCAAACAAGAAACAAACAATGAAGGAACTATCTCTTGTTTTCTTAACTATCCTACTAATACTTACCTTAATTTACTTTATCTTTTGCTTTCTTGACTACCCTACCAATACTACCTTGATGTTTTGACTGTCCTACCCCCCTCATCTTGACATTCTTGAACATACTAAAAGTGACCAAAAAATGCTCCCCTTTGAAAAAGGACAGGAACTTTCCTACTTTATATATGATAGTGGTAAAAATCCCCCTTGCCTACCCTATGACTATCCTCCTAACCTACCTTGTTATGTTTTAACCATGTCTAATGATATAGAAAAAAGAAGAACCATAGAAAAAAAAACATCAAGTCTTGTCCCCCACCTGCTAGACTATTGTACCCTATTATGCTACCCTTGTCATGTTTTAACTATATCTTCTGCCACACCTCATGTCTACCATGATGGTTAGTATACAGTGGCTCAAACAACTGTCCCAATGTTTGCATGTTTTTCACTAAACGCAATAAAACACAGTAACCACTAAACCTTACCCAAACCTGTGGGAATATGAAATATAGTACCTACTCCTGGCTTTCTATTGGACTAAGGGTCAAAGGATTTGAATAAGATTTGATGACATGGCAATTATTTCAAAATGATCACTCATTGGGACAGTTCTTTGACTTTAAGTTTGGATTACATATATCAGACCCTAACATGTTGAAAAGTACTTACATACATTTGATAATGGTTCTATTATGTTATATTTATGCAACTATCATCAGCTAGCACCATATAAACCCCACCATTTCATAGTAACTTTCCTATCATCATTATGAAACCTATCTCCAGCTCTTAAGGGACAATAATGTCTCCTTCCTTTTCCTTAATCTTTCTTCCAGGAAAATAACCTCTAAAACTGGTCTGGGCAAGTCTATAGTGTCCAGGGTCCTCCAGGAAATCCAGCTAGACAACACTAAACATCTTGGTGGTCATCCTTCAAAGTTTTCATTTACTAGCAAAAGGGCTATTGTATGATAGATCATTACTGGCAAGGCCAAAAATGCTGTTCAGCTCACTATACTTATCAATACCATTATTGATACTCCTCTCTACCCTCAGACAGCCAGAACTACCCTCAAAGAAGCCTCTTTGAAAGCTGTGGTACAGAACAAAAACCTCTTCTCTTCAAGAGTCACAAGAAAGGATGGTTGGCCTATGCTTTCCAATACTAGCATTGGACTGTGGAGGGTGGGAAAAGGGTTGTATAGTTAAATGAGACTAAAGTCAATAGAATTGGGTCATACAAACAAGAATATGTGTGGAAAAAGGTGGGAGAGTAGTTGATTACTAGGGTATAGTCAAGCATAGAGGAGGCTATGGGCCTATATAGGATAGAATGGAGTGGGAGTTTAGAGTGAGATATACAGAAGTATGGATGCTGAGCAGTATGTGACAATTCCAGAGCAGGGGTTGCTGGAAAACATTGAAGAATTTTAAATTTCAGAAGGTGATATCATTTTTCAATAAGATAATGATCCCAAGCATACCTCTAAAAGAGTTCAGACCTGGGTCAAAGATCAAGAGATTGGATCTTTAGATTGGCCTGCATAGTCTCTAGATCTCACTTCCTTTGAACATACCTGAAATTATCTCAAAAAATGACTTTCAGCTTATAAAAGTGCCCCTAAAGGAGTTTATCATTTATAGGGGAGGTTAGTAGAGGAGTGGGGGAATATTTGTGCAGAATAGAATAAGAAATGGATTGAAAGCATGCATAGACAGCTTGAAGCTGTTATCAAGGCCAAAGGAGGTCATACCAAATAATAATACTTACATTTATATAAAGTCAAAAAACTGTCCCAATGAGTGATCATTTTGAAATAATTGCCATGTCATCAAATCTTATTCAAATCCTTTGACCCTTAGTCCAATAGAAAGCCAGGAGTAGGTACTATATTTCATATTCCCACAGATTTGGGTAAGGTTTAGTGGTTACCGTGTTTTATTGCGTTTAGTGAAAAACATGCAAACATTGGGACAGTTGTTTGAGCCACTGTATACCCTCCTGTTATTTGCTACAACTCCCCAATAAAGTTCACTTGTATCTTGTACTCTACTAGCTCTGCAAGGCAGCTCATCCTTAGAAGTGACCTTCTCTTTATTCTTTTGTCTGCTTGATTTCTTCTTGCTTATTCCACTAGGCTCTGTGCCTGTTTCAATCTGTAACATGTCCAAGTGGGAACTGAGGTTGGAACTGAGGTTGGAGAATGGCATATGATACATCCTACCTTGGATAAAGAGTAAATGATGACTGAAAAAATAAACAGAGGTTGAAACAAAGGCAAGAAATGATCCTCAAAAAAATAAACAAAAGCTAAATGAAGTGACAAGAACCCACCTCTTACAATGCTATGTGCCTTGACACTACCTTGACTACTTCAGGCTAAAACAAGAGGCAAGGATGACCTAAAAAAGCATGACCAAGTTGTTCTACTTACCTCACCTTGAACCTTGAACTACCTTGACTTACTACCTTAACTACTACCTTGATGACTACTCTGGACAAACAAAGGCTGAAAGAAATGAGACCTAGGAAAAAAAGAAAAAATAACAGAGCAGCAAGAACCCCCTACCCTACCTTGATTGGGGAGTGAACAGTGATAAAGAAATGAAACAAAAGCTGAAAAAAAAATAGATGTCCCCAGAAAAAAAAAAAAAAAATAAGGAAGGGGGTGGCAATGCCTTAGCATGCCCTGGGTTGGACCCATGCTGCCAATATCACCTATCTTGTATAATGTTCCTACTCTCCTCCACTGCCAACACCACCTTAAAAATAAAACATAAAAAAATAGGGTAACAACCTGAAAAAAAAAAGAAAAAAAAGGAGGGTCCCTTCTCTTCTTGGTTGGACCCATTTGTATAGGAATCCAATCCCTCAGAAGCTCAATCCAACTTTGCTATGATTGCATTGACTACTCCTCCCTTGAGTTAAACTAGCATTCTCTCTTGACTAGTCTTCTCTTGGCCCATCTGTGCTAGGAACCAAATCACAAAGGGACCAAATATGTAACATGATTAATGCTAAACATGAGAAAACAAAGACTGCTTGCTCAGGATTTGACTACCCTTCTCTTGTGGCTGTGTCAGTTTGACTATTTCTTGACTGCTATGTTGCTACATTGTTATCTTGACTACCCTTCCCTTTGGATAGCACCTGCTTGCAGACCACTAGGACTTGACTTGGTTGGACTTATCTAGTACTTGCTGGAATGTGACTGTCCTTCAAACTGCTCTACCAATATCACTTGACTACTCTTTATTACATAATCTATTCCTATGACTACCCTTCCCTTTACTTTGACTACCCTACCTATCCTGTGACTACCCTTCCCTTTTACTTTGACTATCCTACCTACTCCTATAACTAGCCTTCTCTTTGTCATCACCTGCTTTTGTATTGACTTGGTTGGACTCTTGCTAGAATGATATGAACAAACAAACAGTTGTTGTGGCACAACTGATGATCTAAACAATGTCAAACATGACCAAACATGAAGCACTCAGGAGAAAGTAGTAGGATGCTTGGAACCAAACATGAGCGTTTGACTATTCTCCAAACTATCTACTCTGCCATGTTACCCTACCCTGTCATACACCTTGACTGTTCCTCTAACTGCCAATATCATATCATGACTTTTGACTACTGCCATGTTATTGCATGTTATCTTGACTACCCTACTACCCTACCAATTCTTGTGACTACCCTTCCCTTGGTTGGATCCATCTCAGAATGGATGGCAAACTACTGTCATGCACTACTGCCATGTTATCTTGACTACCCTACCTATTCCTATGACTACTCTTTGCCAACATCACTTTTGAGATATCCTTGACTTGACTACCACCATGTCACTGTATGTTACCTTGACTACTCTACTCTATTCCTGTGACTACCCTTCTCTTGGTAGGACCTATTTGTGTGGAAATCCCCCAGAAGCTCAATTCCACTTTGCTATGACTACTCTTCCCTTGGCCCATGTTTGCTAGGAACCAAATCACAAAGGGACCAAAATAATGCCCAAATAATGCCAAACATGAGCAAACCTTGACTACCTTTCTCTTGTGGCTGTGTCAGTTTGACTATTTCTTGACTACAATGTTGCTATGTTGTTGATGTGACTGTCCTCCAAACTGCTCTACTAATATCACTTGACTACTCTTCATTACCTAACCTATTCCTATGGACTACCCTTCTCTTTACTTTGACTATCCTACCTATCCTGTGACTACCCTTCCCTTTTACTTTGACTATCCTACCTATTTCTATGACTACTAGCCTTCTCTGTGTTATCACCTGCTTTTGTATTGACACTTGGTTGGACTCTTGCCAGAACAATATGAACAAACAATGACAGGCAAACATGAAGCAAACAGAGACTACTTGGTAATCAGGACTTGACTCTTCCAAATGTCCTGACTTGAACTACTCTTCTCTACTCACACAAATCACTTGACTACTCTTCATTACCTAACCTGTTCCTACGACTACCCTACCTATCCTGCGACCACTCTACCTACCTGCGACCATCTTCCCTTTTACGTTGACTACCCTACCTCTTCTTCCTTTGACCATTTCCATGACTGCCCTTCTCTGCTTGCTTGACACGAAACAAAAAGGGACAAGCAAAGAACAAACAAACAAGACCAAGCACACACAAACAAACAAAGACAACGATGAACAAACAAAAACCCCCCAACGGAGGAATGAAGAAGATGGAAGACAGGACCCCCCTGGCTGTGTGGGAAATAATGGATTAGAATTCCCTCTGAGGCGTTTGTTAGATATGGTTAGATATGATTAGTACCCAATCAGATGCAATCATTTGATTTTGGTCACCGTGATTGATAAATTGTCACCTTTTATTTTTTTTCCAGCCGGCAAACATGAAATATTTAGGTATATCATATTTCTAACGAGATTTATTCCCCAGCTCTCTCTTTATTTCGGTGTGGTGCTAACCGATGCTAAACACGACTGAGACCATTTTCTTGCCGAGGACTGGTCCTGTCGGCTAACCGTCCCACTGAAGTGGCTCAAGTGACCGGGGGATTAGTGCGGTTGATCTGAGTGAGCTCCCATGCACGATCGGATGCACATTATTGGACAATACTATCTTGTCCTGGTCTTCCTGAAACGCTCCATCTCGATTTCAGCCTCCGTTTCCTTTGCGACGGCCTCTGCCCACGCATCAAAC
Organism: Chiua virens; assembly: GCA_019787685.1. NCBI lineage: Eukaryota > Fungi > Basidiomycota > Agaricomycetes > Boletales > Boletaceae > Chiua > Chiua virens. The sequence goes on from JAHNUO010000059.1 coordinate 9,973, forward strand.
CCTCCCTTATCAAACGCCTCTGAAAGTCTTTGTTGGGCCGCATCGTGATCGAAGGTCGGTGACGAGAGCAAGTTTTGTGGTGCCAATGCAGCGATCAGAACAGGATCGCCAGGAACTGAATCGATAGAAGTAGGCCGTCGATAAATTTTTGCCGTCAAAAGCGGCATAGATTGTGACACCAGCATACGCATGCGAACAGCAAATTCTGCCGTCTGTGAACCTCGGTAAGTAACGGTGTGTATTTGTTAGGTTATGGACTCACGTCGCGGACACCCAGATAGGTCATGACACCTGCGACAGAAGCGGCGGCGCCTGACATAACAACGGTGGTGGCGATGGCAAACGCTTTGAAACCGTAGAGAGGTGCATTGAATGGGTTTGCGGAGACTGTGCGGTCGACGGCCAAGGGTGACGAGGAAGGGGGTTTGCGAATACGGAGATGTGGTATTGAGACAGCTCCTCGTCGAGGAGGGGCTGGTTGGTTGGTTGAAAACTTGGCTCTGTACCTATGAAGCAGGACGACGGGGAGGACCATTGCTACCGAAGAAAATGCAATCTAAATGTAGTCGGGTTGGTTAGTACCAGCATTGGAATGACTGTCACGTACGAGGGAATAGGGCATCCATCGTGGTCGTTGAGCGTCGTCCATATGATTATTGAATTTGAATGACCTGAGACTCAAGTACTCAAGTTGCGACCCATATCAAGTTACCACACTGCTCGAGCGAGCACACAGCCATCGAAGACATTGTCTCTTAACCACCACCACCATCATGGCGACGATGTTTCCCAACGAACTTTGGATGAGCATCTTCGAAGAACTCGACTCCCCAGAAGACATTGCCGCCCTCGTACGCACGAACAAGCGCTTCAATTCCCTCGCCATCAAAATACTCTACAGGCATGTCGTCTGGTCAGACCCCCTCAAATTCGCTAGAAGCCGCCCCTTTTTGCAGCAAGACCCATCCCTCCTATCTCTAACACGTTCACTCACTCTCGGAATATCCACCTCAATCCCACAGTCCGATCGCCTCGAACAAATCAGCCGTGCAAGAGGCGTCATATTCCTCACTGGTGACATCGCCCCGATCAATAGACCTACTCGTGGTCATGAAGCCCGCATCCTCGACGAGGCCGGTGTCGCTAACTCGGTCGACCTTCTTGCCGACATACTTGTCACTGACGCCATGTATGACCACGCCTTGACTATGACAAACCTTCGTGATCTCACTTTTGACAACATGGTCCTCCCTGACTCCTTTTATGCGTTTGTGCACCGCTTTCCTCAACTTGATAGACTCGTCATCGAAAATTGCACTCCCCCCTTCCACCCTCAATCCACCTCGCTTCACCCCCGAGATCTTCCCATAACCGAACTGACTATCATGGGCCTGCGTGGCCGCCGAGATTCGCGTGAGCTACGCGCTTTCGGGGAAGCTCAGCGCCTTCGTGTCGTTCGCTTCGACTGGACTTGCTACATTTACAGACACTTCTGGGTGCCCCCCCCACACAACAATACCTGGGCAATGATTGTAGACGGAGTGAACCTCAACGCTCCGCCAGTACAGCAGCCAACGGCCATACCGAGTCACCATAACCCAGTCCCATCTCCCTACATCCATACCATTGACATCAAGTTCCCCACCCAAAAATTATGGCAAAGCTATGTCTCCGAACCACACGACCATATCATCCTCCCATTTGCCGAATTCTTGTCAAAATGTCCCCGCGTCGCCAACCTCCGCGTCCGAAACCACCTCCCCTGGCTTCGGCTGTCCAATACAGCGCTTCCGAACCTCGTTTATTATCAAGGGCCCTTGACCACCATCAAGCCCATTGTTTACGGATCACGTCGACTCAAACACCTCACCATAAGGGACCCAGCGGGTGGCCTCGTCGCGTTGGGGAAGGCTTTTAAAGAAATCGAGGCCAGCGGAAGCGGCACCGGCCTCGAGTCCCTCTCCGTGTTCATTGGCTCTTGGGATGACGAAATCCTCTACGCTATCCTGCACCATTTCAATGGCCTAAAGCGACTCGAAGTCGTGTACAAGGAAGGTGATCCAAGCGAAGTCCGCCCTTTTTTCCTTGTTTGGTGCCATCGCTAATTATGACTGCACCACAGGAAATGGTGTTGAGCATGGGCGCTCATTTTTTTGGACTTATGCCTCACCTCTGGTCTGTCCGCGTATTCAAAGTCGTCGTCGAAAACGTCGGCGCGAATAGTACGTGTAACCGTCCGCTCGTTGGGGAGCTCATTGGACTGGACGGCCCGGAACGCGCCGAGTTGGACGACGCCGAGTTTGAAGAAATCAGCGCTACGGCACCGTCATCCACTGTTGGATTGACGGTAAGTGCGGAAGAATCAGTGGAGACCTTGGAACATATTCAAGCGTGGAATCGGTATTGCCCCATGCTGAGGGAGGTCCAACTAAAGCCGGGATATGTCTGGCGTAGAGCGGACCGAAACGATACGTGGACGCAGCGCGCGACCAAAGTGAGCCGCGTGCGGAACGCGGGGTTCGAAGAAGTGTGAAGATAAGTGTTGTTTTACGTTTGCTTTCTTTCAGAAAATCTATCGATAGATCTGATGGTGTTGACTTATGTACTTGGTACGGGTGTAAGTTAACAGTAACGTTACTAATTAGTGTACTTGGTAGTTGAATGTTACTCCTCGTATTTAGGGGTAATCCAAATTTGTGTGTGACTAATCCTTTGGCTGCTGCAGCACCATGGAGTCAGACTGCTCTGGTCATTAGCACTATCGTGCCGTCTGCGCATCGGTTCCATCATACGACAAGGACTGCGTTAACAGCGTAATGCCATGGAATGCAAAAATTGTGAGCTCAGACAACGCCAATTCTTTTGTGAACACTGTCTCCGGATCCAGTGGGTCGAACTGCGTGCCTCGACCTTCTTCCCACTGACTCTGCTCAAAACAGCTTACGCGACATCCGCTTGCAAACGCAGCGCTTCGGAAAGGATCGCGATGAACAGGTCGTCAAGGCCTCGCGTGCCCTCAAAGGCATTGAAGGCGCGAGAATGACAAGGGCTGGGATAGCGAGCTGTCAGAAACGTGTGGAGGAACTCGCAGAAGGTTTGGCGAGGCTGCGGCGGGACAACGATGCCAGTGCGTCTGTGTTGCGTCTGCTGTATTCTATTCGTTGATCCATTTCACAGAACGTGAACGGCTGCGCCAACTGCGCGAATCCCTTGCAGCGCGTCGACGGACCCTTTCTGCTGCACGTCTGGTGCCCACACCGCCGTTGGACAGTTTGACTGCCAAGGAAACACAAGAGTTGCACACTCTCTCCGCCGCGCTCGCGCGCGCGCGATCGGGGCTCGTCCAAGAGCTTGTCGAAGTGTTCCATGTTGTCGAGGTAGGTGGACGACCCCCAATTGGGGGCAAAGCGGGTACCAAGGGGGAGTGGACTATTGGCGACTTAATTTTGCCTGTTCCAGGGGATATTCGACGTGCGTGTCTTACTATAGCATCGCTGTTGTCCTCACGTATGATCACGGTTCAGGCTATCCCCCAGACCATATCAATGCCGTGGTCACGCATACCATCCATTTTCTAGGATTACTCACGTTTTATCTCGGTGTCAAGCTTCCTTTTGAGACAGAATGGAACGGGAAGAAGTTCGGGGTGGGACAACCGTGGATTGGGGCTGGTAAAGGTGGAGAGTCTGGTAGCTGGGCCAAGTATGTCCCTTTTGTCTACGCATGCGAGACCTATGATCTTATATCTATTGTGTCTAGATGGACGACGAAACACCCTTTACATCTCACAGCGTCTTCCTCGCCCTCCTCGTTGCCTTCGTCCCCGCAGACCCCACTACCGCCGTCAGCACCACCGACGGCGTCCACAGTCGCATCCTCGACTACCCTGGCCCCACCTACAGAACCCAAAGCATCCTTCACGACCGCATTTGCCATGTTGTTGTACAACGTATGTTACCTCGCCCATACCCAGAGCGTCGAGATACCCCTCTCGCAAGCGGGGGATGGACTCGGAAATTTGTGGGCAGTATGTTGTAGCGGCGAGTTGGGACGGTATGTCGTCTCTTCATTCTGTTCTTGTTCTTTTTCGAATGGCACCCGTTAGGCGTTCACATGAAACGACGCCGAGTCTACACCCTCCAACGCCGGCGACGTTTGCGCTTGATTTTGCGCAGGTGCTTCAGGCGACGACGGCAAGTCCGATACGCGGTAGGCGGCGCGTTGCCGGCATGGTGCGGGACGCTATGGCAGGAGAGGATGAGTCGACGTCCGGGGTGCGATCACCAACAGGCAGACGACCGGAACGGATTGCGGAGGAAGAAGGTTGGGAGGTAGTAGATGACAATGGGGCGGATGATGAGTTTGGATAATCGTGTCTTGAAATAATTAGAGAACATAGATGCGAGAGCCTTGATGGTACGCTGAACAAGTTAGAGATCGACATCTTGGTTGTTGCACTCACGAGTAAAAGATTGTGACGGTTGTGAAAACGAAACCAATTACTAGTAGGATGTCAAGACGGACTAACTCTAAGTAACATGCTAGCAGTTTATTATAGTTTAGACTGTCGTCCGTTTGAACGCCAGTAGGACCTTTTATGTATCGTGGGAAATAGAAAATAAATGAAATCTACCACGATTGGTGATCGGTTTGAAGCCAACCAATAAGTAACCCTCGCCTCGAAGGTACGTCCGGCTCGGACGAGATCAAAGATTATGTTGCTAGCTAATATCGATACTATTATAATCAGGATCCGGATCTGTACATTTGACAATTCCTCACCCTGAACCCTCTGCTAGGTTGTGCAAAGCGTATCGCCGTCCATGAGTACCTCCATCGTGCCAGGCCCTTCCTCATCCGAGCCATCCTCCTTTCCATCGTCATCAGCTACGCAGACCGCGCACGCACACACACCTATGCCACCCGAACTTGAACAAACCCTTACCCTTCTCTCGGCTCACCGTTCCGTTCTCGGCTACCTCCTTCTTTCGCGCGGTGATCAGGTGTCTATCATCCGACACTCGGGTGTCGTGTTTGAGGGCGAGCAAGGGAGAAAGTATGCCAGCGTGATCGGGAGAATTGTTGAGAGTGTGCAGTCTGGACTAGAAGAGATCAGTGGTGAAGAGAACGATGGGGTACGTGATCATTTTGCCTCCCGTTCCCTTCGCCAGAGATTCGTCTCACCATTGGACGTGTGTTTAGGATCACATTCGATTTATGAGGATTAGGACGAAGCGACATGAGTTGATGATATCACCAGGTGTGTGGTGCTTTCTGCTCCTGGCCAAGAGGGCCATGTTCACAAGTGTGATGAGGCACAGATGATCGGTATCTTCTTGCTGTGTTACACGACCCGGCTAGTTGATCTCCCGGCAAGATTTTCGTATTGTTTACCTTTGTTCTCTTCCAATTTGTATTCCTACGATTGACTTTTGCATAACTCGTGCTTTGTTGGAATCGGTACGTGATGTTAATGCTACAACGATATAGATATATGTCTACGTTCTATTCACGCCTTCAGAGGTGACCTCGAATAGGCTTTGAGACATATCTGTGGATGGGGATCAAATAAACCATATGGCTGAGACGGAGGCATGCGACTCACGGTTCTTCCAGATAGGCTACCTCCTCCGGCGCCAACATGATGCTCGTCACAACACTCTCTTTGACTCGCTCAACAGAGGAGGCACCCACGATAGGACTGACGATCTTGGAGCCGACCCAGGCCAGTGCGATCTGTCCCCTTTTAACATCCTTTTTCGTCGCGAGCTCCTCGACACGGGTTATAATGGATTTGTCAGCCTCCGAGAACTTCTTCTCATATGCGGTGCCCTTGTAAGCATTCGTTCGGACCGTTTCGCTACCAAGCGGTCGGGCGAGATCGCCTCCTTGGAGAGGTCCCCAAGGAATGACACCGATCCCGTTAAATTTGCAATACGCCAGCATCTCGCGTTCCTACGTCGTATCAAATCACGCCCCAGAGTGATCCATACTACGGGTGACGTACCTCCTCCCGGTAGAGCAACGAATATTCACACTGCATGCTGATAAACTTAGTCCAGCCGTTCTTGTCGGCCACTTCGTTGAGATGCGCAAATTGCCAGCAACGCATGGAGCTGGCACCGATGTAGCGCACCTTGCCACTCTGGACAAGATCATGCAGGGCTTTCATCGTCTCCTCAGCAGGGACGTCAGGGTCGTATCGGTGGATTTGGAGGAGGTCGAGATAAGGGGTCTCCAAACGAGCGAGCGAGGCGTCGACCGCGTTGAAAATGGCAGCCCGCGAGAGACCACTCTGATTCACGTATTTTGGCAGATTTTTAATCCCAGGTCTAGCTACTGGGTGGACATTGATTTCATCTGCAACGAGGCCGTAGCATTTCGATGCGATGATGATCTGATGACGGGGAATTTGATACTAACGAGAACTGGTGAGATCTGGGTCCGTGGAACGTAATCACAGCATACCTGTTTTATGAACTTCCCCAGAATGCGCTCGGATTCACCGTTGGAATAAAGGTTAGCGGTATCGATGGTGTTGATGCCCAGGTCCCATGCGGCTTTCAGGACTTCGAGCGAAGGCTCCTCTCCGAGGACCCAATCCTAGATAGGGAAGAAGTCCACATCAGATTCCTGTGGTACGGCCGGGAACAGAACCTACACTCCACTTTGGAGAACCAAAGCCCATGGTTCCCAGCTACGATAGAGAACTGGGTTCAGGATCGTGATCAGATTAGATTCCACCCGACTTACAATGGGGACGGAGACTCGGAGGCCAGACTTGCCGAGCTGACGGTATTGAACCTTGGGGGCTGACATGATGGGACAGAAATGAGAGTTCGATGCAAACAAGCACTGGCGCCGAGAAGTCAACGCGGTATTTATTCTGCTCCAGCCTGATGCAATGGACGTGAGAAATCGTAGTTCAGAATTGGCCGTAAGTTATTCGGGTCGGTCGCGACTGCGGCGTAACCTGGAATTGTACAGCATCATGATGAGAAGGGTATGCAAAAATTAGGCCGTACACTTACGCCTGCGCTGCTTGCATATCGCTGCTCATGATGGGACGAGATCAACCTCCGACTGGGAGTTGCACAAGAGGTGACGCAGATCCCGTTGAATTTACAGTCAGCCTGCACGTCGGATCAGAGGGCCTCAATGTCGTGACGCCCACGCAAAGCGGCCCTACTCCGAGTCCATCACGGCAATGCAACTCGTAAGTACTCGCCTTGCATGCTAACCATATTTGACCAGGGTGCTTTTGTGTTCGATAGGCCCGATATTATAAGCCTTGCACCTGAGATTCCTTTTTCAAGCTGGTGAACCAATATTAACAGGTGGCAAAAACGTGGTGCACTGCTGCTGGTATGAGCATGAAGCAGATCACCTCACAGAGCGTACGTGGGTACCACGCCATTGACCGTGCCGCGTTGTTGTGTGATCATATACATATTTGAGCGCTTCAAATTGTTAGCGCCCGGCTGTCTGACCAGGCTTGTGTTTTCCTGTGTTGATTTATTTATTTGCAAATTGCAATCCGAAATGATTAGGACTATTTGGCCTCCTAGTGCTTACTATGACTCGCTCAGCTCAGCTCAATTCGATGGGACTGTCCAGTAGAGTTGTGGTTGAATGTTGATGCCTCCTTCAAGGTGACTCGGCGATCCTCTCTGGTATAACCTCCTTTTCAATGGAATCGGGACATAGTGTTGTTACAAAGATACAGGTATATGCTTACATCCAATCCATGCCTTCAAAGGTGACCACGAACAAGAAGCGGAATATATCTGTGAACAGAGAGTCAACCAAAATGCATGACTGAGACGAAGGCATGCGACGTACGGTTCTTCCAGATAGGCTACTTCCTCCGGTGTCAACGTGATGTCCATCACAATACTCTCCGTGACCCGCTCAACGGAGGTGGCACCCACGATAGGACTGACGATCTTGGAGCTGACCCAGGCTAGTGCGATCTGTCCTCTTTTGACACCCTTTTTTGTCGCGAGCTCCTCAACTCGACTTATGATGGTGCTGTCGACCACAGTGAACCTCCTCTCGAACATGCTGCCTTTGTAGGCTTTCGTCCGGACTGTTTCGTTGCCAACCGGCCGGGCGAGGTCACCTCCTGCGAGAGGTCCCCAAGGAATGACACCAATTCCGTTGAATTTGCAGTACGCCAGCATCTCGCGCTCCTATGTCGTGTCAAATCACGTCCACCACGGTGATCCATACTACGGGAAACATACCTCCTCCCGATAGAGTAACGAATACTCGCACTGCATGCTGATAAACTTAGTCCAGCCGTTCTTGTCGGCCACTTCGTTGAGATGCGCAAATTGCCAGCATCGCATGGAGCTGGCACCGATGTAGCGCACCTTGCCACTCTGGACAAGGTCGTGGAGGGCTTTCATTGTTTCGTCGACAGGGACATCGGGGTCGTATCGATGGATCTGGAGGAGGTCGAGATAAGGGGTCTCCAAACGAGCGAGCGAGGCTTCAACCGCGTTGAAGATGGCAGCTCGCGAGAGACCACTCTGGTTCACGTATCGTGGTAATTTTTTCAGTTGTGAAGTCAATATTGGGTTGATTCTGACGTTGTCACCCACGAGGCCAAAGCATTTTGATGCAATCACGATCTGGTGACGGGGGATCTGATACTAACGAGACATGAGATATGGTTGGGTTTTGATACAGGTAAGCTCCCACATGCCTTTTTCATAAACTTTCCCAAAATGCGTTCGGATTCACCATTGGAATAGAAGTTGGCAGTATCGATCGTGTTGATGCCCAAGTCCCATGCGGCTTTCAGGACTTCAAGCGAAGGCTCCTCGTTGAGGACCCACGGCTGTGTAGGGGAGAGGTAAGCATGAGGATACTATCTGACGTAAAACACGCAGAGGGGACGCACACTCCACTTCGACGAACCAAAGCTCATCGCTCCCAGCTACGATGAAGACATTTGTTCAAGATCAGACATCAAATCATGGCTATCGTAGACCTTTGCGCAAGACTTACAATGGGGACGGAGACCTGGAGTCCAGACTTGCCGAGCTGACGATATTCAACGCTAGGGGTTGACATAGTATGAAAGTGTAAGAAATGAAGAATCAGGGTATCGGATCAGACGCAGGTATTTATGCTGTTCCCATCCTCCAGTATCAAATACAAAGGAGGCCGGCGCATCAGGAAAACGGGCTTGTAACGTTACCGTTTGACAGGCTCTTGCGCAGGCTTCCCTCCAATCACGACTCTCAAAATCAAGCCAAGCGAGCCTTAGCGAGGCCATTACGGGAATATTCCTTGCTTAAGTGTTATTCGAGCACTCGAATAGCGCTTAGAAAACGCTGATGGACTTGGCAAAAGATGTGGGAAACTGTCATTCGGTTTGATAATTAAATCACTTGGACTGCTGCCACGATTGCGGCACGACGAGCGCATTGCAGTAACATCAACGCACAGGGTAGATGTCTGCACCGAAAACATCTCACGTTCAATGATACCTTTACTTCACGGTCAAGCACTATGGGGGAACATTCTTCAACTACGATCACAAGGCATAACATATATCTATGTAAAATGTGCAAGAACAGCTGTACGAGACAAGTAAGGCACATTGCTAGTAATGCGCAGCGCCTCCAGGGGTACGCGCCACTTCTAGGCAGGGTATCCAAGGGTGATTCCCACTTCGAATGTTCATTTCGTTCGGCTACCGGAGGTGAATGATCGGACAAATCTCTAAATGTGGACGCCAAGTGTGTGGCTCTTCTTCCACTTGGTACTATATATCAGTAATTACGATGATTTCCCCCCCCTCTGTCACCGACAATTTAAACTACTTATAGGACGTCGAACACCCTGTTTCAAGATGGTTTGCAGATAATTTGGGGAGCAATGTATACTATTTGATGAGCGCCGCGCTTCGCCGGCAGACTTGTTTACTAGTAGTACCACATTATATAGCCTGAGCATACGCTTTACCTCCAGCACAATTCGTTTGCGCTGCATTTCGATGATCAATTTCGCAAGCTTCTTCGCGGGATCGTACGTCCATCCTTGAGCCTCCTTGGAATACAATGTCACCGTCGTGGGCTGCTGGAGATGACAACAATCATATTGGCAGAGCCGCGGCGGGATTGGATATCGATAGCCGTTATGTACCGCTGGCTGCGCCAACCATTCACTTGTCTCGGTCCCATCATATTTGACACGTTTCGCATCGTTCAACTTGCGCTGCATATTGCCTTCGATGTAACCAGTCCTCGACTTGAACCCCTCCTGCCCTCCTGGGACTTTATCACTGGCAGCTCAACATCTTTTTCGATGCCGTTTTCATTCGAGTCGCTTTCTAGATCTTTGAAATACCTCTGGTTACCTTGAGGTACATTCATCTTGACGTTTGTACTCTCATTTCTAGTTCATCTCTCACTTCGGTTCTGAGGCGCAGAGGGGCACTGGGGAACACGTCTGGTACCTGTGGTTCGTCCGTTCTTCAGTCACTTGAGCAGTTGACTTACTGTATTGGAAGCTCGATTCGCCATCGGCATCGATTGTCATTGCTTCTGAGGGTTCTGGGACACTGGTAGGGATGTCTGGTGCGTGATTGTCGCCTCTTTGTCGCTGATTCTCTCTTTATGTTTCCAGCTCCCCTCCTTTTGATGTAACACATCCATTCCTTCGAAGCGCTCATCCTCACCATTTATAGTGGACCTCAAGTACCTTGGACATCATTTTGTGCGTCCTTTTTGCTGCCTGGGTTGCCTATCGACTCTGGGATGATTCCAGACGACTTTTCCTCTTGTCTTTGTTTCAAGCCTTGGAAACTACATTCTGACTATGGCTACTAGCGCCTCGAGCCCGAACTCAAGCCCAAGCCCGACCCGACCCGACTCGGGTCCTCAAATGGGCTCGGGCTCATAATTTTTTGAAATCATGATCGTTCGTATTCTGCAGATGAAGGGACGTTGACAGAGGGCTTTAGGCTAGACTTACCGGACTGACAACATGTTGGAAATTGGAAAGGAGTCGACGTGAGGAAGTTGGATGATGAGGCTATTTACGGCGGCCGGGTCCTAGCAAACCCCCTCTGCCACTGGCAGTGACATTCTGGTCAACTACTTGCTGATAGAGCGGTAAGGAAACAGATATGGGGATGATCGGCTGCTAACTGCCATTTATTTCCTGCTTTATTCCACCGACATCTTCTAGTAGGACCGTTCAGCGAGCCCATTATGCCGCGGCTTCACTGAATAATGATGATGGCCCGGGGTAGACCAGGGTGTTTGAAGAGATCAGACACCGCAAAGCCGCGTGCTGACAACGATGAGTACACGGACGGGTCTCGGGGATATCTGTCTGTTTCAAAATACAGAGCATGGTACATGGGACTGGGAGAAATACGGATCATTACTACGGTTATGTAAACAAGCGGACTCACTGCACTGGCAGTATGTTTGTATGTTTTTTTTTTTTTTGACTCATTCAGCGACACTCGACTAGCCTCTCGATCACTTTGGGCTCGTTCGTTATTGTTGCTTGTTGTGTGATCGTAGCTGCAATCAAACCATTTCACCATTTGCCAAGCATTTCTGTAAGCGCTCGCCTCGTTGTGAAACTCGGTCGTTTGTATTGATTTGTTTGCACTCGAATTTGCTTGACGACTTGTACTACTACGACCTATCAACGACGGGATCAGCGTTGCAGTTATTGATACCTCCTTGGATATATCCCAGGATACCTTCCATCTGCTCTGAACAGGACCGACGTGGTTCTTCCATTTGTCTCTTTTACACCTTTCTTACTCTCAGTCTTTCCACGTACCGAATATGAAGTTCGGTGACTATGCGACACTCTGTTCCCAAGTGCCGTCATATACTTGGTGCAACCTCTTCTACCGCCAGGTGAGCACCATTTCAGCCGTATTATCTTCGTTTATATGATCGATCACCTCGATCAGGTACTCCAAAATGATCCTTCCCTCCTCATTGGCCTGTCCGCCAACCCAGCAACGGCCCCGGTGGGCGTGAACCCGGAATGTGGAATACCATTGGTGAACACTGGCGGCTCCCTTGGAAATATTGCCAACACCATTGCTTGCGGCCTGAGTTTCTTCGTGGTCGTTGCTCTCATCGTTTTCTGCAACCGGAGGAAGGCAGCTGTTGGTACGTCGCAATGTTTTGGAACACAACATTCCCGTCCACCTCCTGGCCCGCTATCATTTTCTCCGTCTACCTTTGAGCAACTTACATAGTTTTTTTTTTCAGGACGCTCTGAAATTCGCATATTCTTTGGCTTCTATCTCTTGACACTAATATTCCAAATTCTGACCAATGGGTCCGTCATCCAACAAGGTACTAAGGGCTTGATCATTGTGACCGCCATTCATGCAGCCCTTGTCGCCACTCTTTTTTGGACCTTGCTCGCCAATGGTATCGTAGCGACACAAATCGTTGAAGATGGAGCTCTCAGCTCTCTGATAGTGCGCTTCCTTCTATCGCGGTCATGACTTCTGTTGCAAACATCATCCTTCAACAGCCTTTTGCTATTATCAGCATATTCTTCTTCGTCGCAACCACGTACATAGCCCTCGACGTTGCACTATTGTTCAATGATACCTTTGGACCTTCAAATCCGCAGGAAGCGCTCAACAGCATACCACTTTTTGTGCTTACGAGCATTTGGCCTGGAGCGTATGTATTACGCTCTTAACCCTGACACGCAGACCTGACCTGGTGTCTTATACAGCGCAGCTCTTATCTATTTCGGCATGATGTTGTACGTTGTGATAGGTGTCCTCAGCGAGATCAAAGCTGTGTGGTATTATGTGATATCCGTCGTCCTCTTTGTTCTCAGTCAACTGGACTACTTCCTTCTGAGTAAGGTTATATGTCGAGTACGTCATCGTGTTTTTGGTATCACGAAGCAGTGCTTCATATTGTGGTGACCATCTCCAGGGTGCATCAATGAAGGTTGATGGCTCCTTCATTGCGACTCTATTAGAGACCGCAGCTGTCGTCTTCCTATACTTTGGATGGCGAGGTATAACAGAAGGTTCGTGGCTAGCAGTCATGTCATGTTTTTCCATCATTGACGGTCGCGGTGCAGCGGACTGGGACGATGACTATTACCCATCATAGCGGGACGGAATTTCGTTAGAATCTCGTTCGTAACTTGTATCTACTTTTGTCACCTTTGACTCGAGTCCATGAACCCTTTTATCTGTCGTCTTCCACTCACATACATCACAGCATATCTTTGATTCAATTGCGTCAACCCCGAAAGGCTTTCAATACTTTATATTTTTTCTCCCTTCCAGTTGTTCATGTTGTTCTCACACAACTGTATTGCTTCTTCCATGAGACTTTGTTCTTGCCTTCATGTTTTTTTTTTGTTTCAGAAATTGGGCCCGTTCGTATGTAGTAACGCCTTGTCCGTTGGGAATCAAGGGCGTCGTGGACATATCGCATTGGGACTATTTGTGCCGGAAGGGGTCACCATTTGGATAAGTGGATCAATGACAAAGTACAATGTTGGTTGTCTTCTTGAGTACGGATCTAATATATAAATATATGGATTACAATCAGGTGTCGTAGACCTCCGCCGGAGTCCAAGAAACGAGTAGCGTGTGTACCACGTGAATAACGGTCAGGTCGACCGCGAGAAAAAGGAAACATCCACGCTGAAACATGGGTACAAGGCTGTTCCACTGCCACATGGCCAATACGTTTCAGGAGACGTTTGATAAGAAGACGGAGACCAGATCTCGACAAGACTAACAGCTGAAACGGGGTCAATACACGCATGTACGACCGTCTATTGCCCATACTCACAGAGCACGGCACGACACGATGAGCGTTCCGTCTCCATGCTTCAAGCTTCGAGTTCGTCCAAGTCCTCTATGTAGTGCTGCCGTATCGTCGGCGTGACCTCGATACACACCCACCCTTCCGATTCGGAGGACGTCGGGCGCGATTTCCGCCTTGGCAGAAGCGAAAAACGTAATTTGAGTCGCGGGCTCTTAGTCGGACTGTTAGGCGGTGTCGGTACTGAGGTGATCGGTCCACCAATGGGACGGGGGAATCGACCACGTCGTACCTCCTCTAGAGTGGCACGCGTGGATGTCGTGGCAGACGAAGATGGCGTGGAAGGGGATGAGGACAGTGACATCGACATCGACATCTTGGTCGTTAATTTCCTGGGGGTAGATGGCGTAGGACTCATGGTGCTTGGGCTAGCGGCCCCATCTGGCGGCCGCCTTTTGCGCAGAAGACGTCGGCGGTGTGGCAAAGAAGGCCAGGAGTTCGCAGGAGAGACATAACCATCCTCCTGCTGAGTCCATTCGCGGGCTGGAGAAGTCTCGGAGGTACGCTGGCTTTGGAGAGCGCCGGTTGCGACATCAATATAATTGGATGTGGAGGTCGTCGTCGTCGAGAAACGCGATTTCTAATTCAAGGGAAATGAAAGACAAAAAGAATCAGAAAAATCGAATCCATGGGCCGTTGATAAGACATGCACGACAATGAACCATGGTAAAGATGGGCTCACCAAGTATGGGGGCCTACTCTTTGAGCTCGAATCACTGTCTGACTCTGGGCGATTTGAGTCGGGTATCAAGTCTGACCTGAGCCATAGTTTTCCAAACCCGGACGACGCACGAAAAGAGGGCTCCGTGTCCAACAAATCAAAGCAGGACAGTTGCAAGGATCGCGTTCGCTTGAGTTGAATGTCGTGGGAATACACGTCCAATCCGTCAAATGTCGAGGAGGCACGCGATTGCAAATAACACGATGTGCCTTGCCCTGCCCTCGTGTGGAGGTGTTCTTTCGAGTTCCAAGGTGTACGGTGTAGGAATGCCTTGAAGGCGTCTTGGAAAGTGGCTAGGGTTGCAGTGTTTTCCCCGATCGTACTGCTTCCGTCTGTGTCGACGGAGATAAACTGACCATCCTCGTCGAATGCATTTCCTGATAAACTTTCAGACTCGAGCAGTGCTGCGCCTGAAAACGTGACCATTCCATCCTCCGGATCCCATAGTGCTGCAAACGTCAAAGCAGTCCTGGGAGGCACGACCTCTGACCAACGGCTGAGGTGGAGCGTGCTGTTGGACGTATTACAAGATGAGCCATCCAGCGATAGACAACACTGTGGGGGGCGAGTAGAAAATGCATGAACGGAGGGAAGCAGCTGATGGAAGTACGGTTATGCCTTACTTTGTTCCGATTTCGCGTTAAAGACATCCTGAGGCAAGGGTTACTAGCTTGCACGCAAAGCCGTCTCTAGATGGTCGAAGAGGTCGAGGGATGGGGGCGGTGGGGAAACCGTACAAATGGTAGAAGGGAAAAAACCACAAAAAATTAAAGGGAAAGAGGGAAACTAATTTGGATGTAAATGTGGATCAAACGTCGTATGCCTGCACACGGGATGCGCGCTGCAAGAACTGCCGCAAGGAAGAATGAGCCAGTCACTTGTCAATCCAGAGCTTTATGCGATTCGTGATTACGGCTCGACTCCTCGTGCATCAAAGAAGCAACGCGCCGGGAAATCCCTTGTTTGATGGATGCTACTTGCTCAAATTCCCACG
The DNA here is from genome assembly GCA_019787685.1 of Chiua virens. Taxonomy (NCBI): domain Eukaryota; kingdom Fungi; phylum Basidiomycota; class Agaricomycetes; order Boletales; family Boletaceae; genus Chiua; species Chiua virens. Next base: position 25,547 of record JAHNUO010000059.1, read on the forward strand.
GAAAAGCGGTCAAGATCTTGAAGCGGTATGGATGATGGAACAAACCTCAATCGAGATTAATGCCTAACGTGCAAAAACTGCGAGCTCTCGAGTAAGACAGCACTTACGGTTTGGTAGGACGGAAAACCCAAATCCACGTTGATGCAGGGTTCGTAGTCACGTGAATGGGGCAAAGTCATCTCCGTGAATGCACGTCATGGGGTGTCGCGGGATCCAAGCATTGATAAGTTGCAATTGGTCATAGTATTCAGCGGGAGTAAGAGGGTGATTCTGTCTTTAATGTGGACCATTTCTCGTTATCGTCGCCGCTGACTATGCGGGGGAATCAATAGTACATAGCTACCGAACGCGGATGTTGAAGGCGCCTCAGAAGAACGGGTTGTGCGCAGGGTTAGGGGGATTTGGTTGGCTGTATCTTGAACACTACTCCGAATTTGAATGTTTAAACGCCATATCATGTGCGGCGAATACTGCAGGGTGGTAATTCGTCGTGAATAGCGTTGCAATCGGCGGGTGCGCGGATCAGATGGGGAAAGCAGCATGAACAACACTCAGGGCTCAGTGGTTGGAATATGGAAAAAATTAGGGGAACTGCTGACCGAAGGTGGAGGGCCCACTGTCACGGTCAAGGGCGCAATTCTGGTGACGGCGCCTGAGCTAGCATCGCAGGTAGGGCCACAGCAGGCTGAAACGAGCGCGCCCCCAACGTCATTTGAACCGGTGCACTATAGTCCGGGAATGAAGGAGAGTGACGTGGTCCCAAAACTGCACTCATTAAAGAATGGTCGAGGTTGAAAGCAACGTACATGATAATGGTGGAAGTCATGGTGTACTACTTGGTAACAGTTGCAGGCGTGTGATAGTAGCGAGGCTGACGGGGCTGACACCGTTCTTGGTTTCTAGTCTGAATCAGTCCTGTGCACGCTGCACCGTCCTCAACCACTTGTTTTTATCATTTTGACTTATATCTTTCCTTCTCTTTTTTAACGCGTCCCACTCGTTTTATACAACGTTTTCGGCGATGAGCTCTGCAGGTGGTCTATCTCGACGACGCGTAGCCAACGCCTCCTCTTCCTCAGTCTCCGGAGATGATCTAGCCAACGGCGGTCGACACACGAACGGCTCAGCATCTAATGGTCTGGCAGCCACCCATGCAGGCTCTGCATTCGAGGGCGGAAACAAAATTGCGTGTGACCCTCGCGACCTCGATCAAGACAGAGAAGACACCCGCAAGGGGGGCAAATTGCCCCGTCTCACTATCATGGAGGAGGTACTCCTGTTAGGAATAAAAGACAAGCATGTATGTAACATGATGCCTTGTTTCGTTTGCCATGCTCCACCGTTCCCTGTGACCTGTCTTTGCAATCTCCGCAGCACAAGCGCCAGATTCATTGGACAAATTGCTCTGCGGATGACTTTGCGTTATGCCTTTTGATTTTTATTCCGGTCCCTTGTGTGCTCGTAGCTGATTGTCGGACAGGGTTACCTTTCTTTTTGGAATGACAGCATCTCGTACGCCCTCCGGGGTTGCATACTCATTGAACTCGCCCTCCGTCGTCGGATAGCACTCGTTAAGGACGCAAACCGTCGGAAAAACCCTCTCCCTGATCGCCTAGTGGAAGTTATCGATGACAGACACACGGGAGAGACAATACTCGACGAGACACTCAAGATGATGAAGGCCCAGGAGAGTGAAAAGTTTACGATAAATAGCTGGATTGATCTCTTGAGTGGTAAGTGCCTAGGTGCCCATGCGTGCAGGCCGTCGAGGTGTCCATTTCATGCGACAACCTGCCTCAATCACACGACGGGTGACTGACCTAGTGTCCATCTTCAGGAGAAACATGGAATGTCATGAAAATTGGCTACCAACTCAAGCAAGTTCGGGAGCGTCTTGCAAAGGGACTCGTTGACAAGGGCGTGCTCCGCACGGAAAAGCGAAATTTCCTACTTTTCGACATGGCCACCCACCCTGTCGCTGACGTCCGGACGAAAGAATCCATCATCACACGTGTCGTGGCCCTCCTGACAGCGACTACATCCACTATCCCACCCAACGCGCTCGACAAAGAAGGCACGCAATCCAGAGTTACACGTGCCGTGTGTCTTGCTTGCGCAGCGTATGCGGCGAGTGTCTTAGACAACGCTTTCGGACGGTTAACCTATGAAGACCGTGAAGCCGCTTTCCAAAGATGTGACGAGGTACTGGCGGAGTTTGCGTGTTGGCCGTTTGGAAGTAGTGCCGGTCCTAGCACGGCAAGCGGTCGAAGGCGAGAGGCGGTGAGGATCGGTATGGGAAGTGCCTTGCCCAGTGGACGGGAGAGTGTTCTTGGCCTCGTACAGGAAGTGAAACGAGAGATGAGTGAGGAGGAAGATCTTGGATTCGAGCTGATTGCAGGAGTGTTGGAGGTGCTTTCAAAACTAGATTCCCTTTTGTGAATGCCAGGCCACGTTGAGGTGACTCGGACACGCACCTCTTCGGTATATTACATATTTCACTGGACGTGCGGAAGATTCATGCATTTCCTCGCTACTACTTGTTGGTTATATAAAACCCGACCCATTATAATGCTTTTTTTTGCCATCTCATGGACCTTAGCCTTAACCGAGGAAACTTGAAAACCACTTCGCATGTGTCGTCATCGACTCGCCAGGCAATCTCACTGGCGTCAATTCGACCTCAACCTAGTAATGGCAACCTCAGGTCTTTCTACAATCGATTTCCACTGGTATGCGACGTGTCGGATCCACCTCGGGCGATGATATAGATGTTATAGATAGTGCGACTCTCTACGCGCCGCAATCACCATGCTCCACAATCAGTTTATATGTGTTGCCCTTTGATTGTGGATCGATTCTCTTTTGAAAGAGAGGCCTGACACTTTGGTCTACCACCACGGATCCGGTATCCATCGCAATAGGCGAAGACGATGAAAATCCACACCTCTAATCGGTGTCAATGATGCGCGTCCCACCCGTGGATCACATTCGTTTCACCCATGAGTCTGCAAAGAAAACTGAAAAAGCCTCCCACTGCCACAGTAAGTTGTGGCAGGTCATAACTTACCAGCTCAAGTTTGGACGTCCTCAGCAAGTACCGTGCGACACCGTCATACGGCATAAAAGAGTTCTTGAAAAGACAGTGATTATCAGCTCCAGTCAATTCACGAGGAGCCCGTGAACAGGATGGGACTCCAAACCGTCATCAGGGAAAAGTCAGGAGCGTGATAATCCACCCTGCAGTATTTCAAGGGTTTAAGACAACCTACAATTTTGAAACATTAGATTATAAATGACTCACGTTTTCCTGACTTTTCCCTGAAGGTAGCTTGAACGTGACGTCTCCATTATAAACCTACCGCGGCCGTCGGAGCCTTCGTTACACAAGTCAATATCGGACCTGCATGCCAGTGCGCAGACAAATGTCAGCACATCAAATCTGCCCTGAACGGCGAATCATGTCGGTAATGATCACACACGGGTAGCACCGCGAGGCAGCATGGGAGACCACATCAATATTGATGCTGTCAGGATCATATGGAATCGGAGTTCATAGTCGAAGTCGAGGGTGAAAGTCTGAGATTCCAACTTTCGAGTATGCGAGAGGGTCCTGCTTGAACCCCGTGCGATCATCCTTAAGCTTATCAATGACACCAGTCGTTGATTGCTTCAGTATGGTATGGCGTTGTAGCTGTCCAGGTTTTTGTTGACCGCCAATTCGTGAGATATGGAACCTGAGCCACCAGCCTGGTAGTACGCTCTACGGCGACTCGGAATCTGCGCAAAAACCATGAACCGCCATCATGTGGCTGATATAATCACCTTAATCCACGAGGCCAACAATCGCCTATTTATGTCTTCACGTCCAAAAAAGTTTGATTATACCTTCTCGGATGCAAAATATATGCACCCGCGCGTTATGTCACGACCCTAACCATCGCACTCGGAATTTGGGAAACACATGCAGGGGCAGCGCTTGCTAAACCTATTTGCCATTCTACAATGCAGGACTTGGAATCTGAATCTGGAAGTTTCCGCTGCCACCAGATTAATTAGAGCTCGATTACCTTACAGCCATTATCAAAGCTGTGCAGAAACGTGAGTGAAAATTCGAGCCTTCGGAAATGGGACGGTTGAAGTTGCAGTAGTAATGCTAGTGTCTGGTTACCTGCATTGATGCAACCACCATGATTTTGTCACGATAACCATCGCCAACTATGTTGTGGAGATGGTGTGTGTGTCGCGTCGCGTCGTTATCGTCGCTTGGTTAGGCGCAAAGGGAGAGAGTGGGGTGGGGGTGAGGTGGAGGACAACAAACGCGGGTGGTGACACGACAAGGTGGTAGCACGAAGAGGATGGGGTGGCATCATAGGTGGTGGTCCGGTGGATGACAGGGTGGTTGGCATTGGTTGCACGAAGGAGAGTGTGGTGTGGAGGGGGAGGGGGACGTGTAGGGTGTAGGAGGGCACTGGCAGCCGTGTCGATCGTGTCCGTCGGTGTTGTCCGTCGTGCCGGGTAGGTGGCACGAAGGGTGAGGATGTGGTGTGGGGGCAGAGCGAGGTGTAGTAGGAGGGGGTGAGTGTAGGAGGGGATCCGTGTTGACCCGACGTCGCAGGTAGGGACTCGGGAGAGGGTTAGGTTTGAGCACTTGAGCCTTGGGCCCTATCAAGCCCCAGTCCAGGGCCCCGGCTCGGCCTGGGGCTCGCAGTCAGCACCGTCCATCGCCACTAAAGTCTCCCAAATCTTACTTGATTTCCCCGTAGCACAGTATGGAGCTGGTACAGTAGTAAAAAAGAATACATGTATAAAGTTGTACATACATGCAAGATAAGATTTGTTGCTGGATCGCGCCACCGACGCGCAGTCGCTGCGCACGAGTCCCAAAGATTTTGTGCAGACTCGACCACTCGTTCGCGCAGGCGCAGATAGCTAAATCGCGAATTTAGGGGGACCGCCAGCATCATGCCCTGGCTTAACCTTCAACGGGGTAAGCAGCGGGTTGCGATCGCAAGCGCTGACGGAGGCCCCACAACCCCGACAGATCCAGAAGCGTAACACTCTGGAAGAGTTTTTTTCCCCGGACCGGGAATCCCTGACCGTCCCTATAATATATATATTGTAGGACTAGTTCAGGAGGATGATTAGAAATGCACTTGACCAAAAAGAAAGGTGAGTTGAAAGTGACAGAGTCGGCTCCGCCAACGGCACGCGCTTGATGCCAACTTCTTCAAAGTGGGCCTCGGGGAGGGTGTCGACAAAAAAATGTTCCGACAAGTCCCGTGTCGCAGTCTGTAAAGTATGGATTAGATTTTGATCGCTCCAGGAAGATTCACAAGGCACAGCAACCCTGATGAAGGTCTATCCGGGACTCTATACTTACGACAAATCGTGGAAGCAGACAGATACTCGCCTGAAATGGCAGCAAACAAACAAACAGTGATTCGGAAAAGTTAATTAGTCAACTCGCCATGCGGTCGAATGATATACGCTTCCACTCTCTCCATACTGGTCTCCTCACATGGTTTTCCACTACGACTCAACTGACCCCTTGGCCGTCGTCACCGCACCACCTCCAAATGAAACCCCCGATGAGAAGGCTGCCAGAGAAGAACGCGAAGCAGAAGCACAGAAAATCAGTGACCAGATTGACGAAGAACTTCGCGTTGAGAAGGTTACGCTGAAGAAACAGGAACAGGACGTCAAAATTTTGTTACTTGGCCAAAGCGAAAGTGGTGAGTCCATCCCGATCTCCTCCTAGGAGCATCCCCCCTTGCGTCGATCCTTTCCTTCACAGTTGGCTGACAGCACCGCTATTCGGGTCAACAGGGAAATCTACCACCCTCAAGAGTCGGTGACACGCATTGATCAGCGCCTTTCGTCAGTGCTGATAATCACGTAGATTTTCGCATGCGGTTCGCAAGGGACAAATGGATTCAGGAACGCGCTTCTTGGAGAACTGTCCTACAGCTCAACCTCGTGCATTCCGTGAATACGATCCTCGAGACCATACAAGATGCATTGGACGATGAGGAAGCGGAGGAAGCATTTCCCCTCACGGACAAACACCACCTGCTTCGAATGCGGCTTCGTCCCCTTCGGGGTGTCGAGAGCGACTTGAAACGACTTCTCGGTGTAAAAGCAGAGGATGTGATACAGCCTTCCCCCACTACATCACCCAAGCTATCACCTCGGGCGTCCTCCGAATTTTACGTTCGATCTCGCAACTGGCGCAATTTCTTGCAAGCTTCTCGCATAGATGAGGCAGAGAGCTCTCGCAGACCAATCAAACATGATGGTGTGAGCACGCAAGACGTCACTGAGGTCATCTCGGGCTGCAAAAACGACATAGTAGCATTATGGAGGGACCCTGTCGTTCGCGACATACTGCGAAAATACAAAGTCCGTCTAGAAGATTCGGCTAGCTTGTTTGTCAAATTTCTTGCCTTCTTGGTTCGTTCTGACGTCCTGCCTGATCACTAGTTTTGTACATAACGCAGAACGTCTAGCTACCCGCGATTACGAACCAAGCGACGATGATATCGTCCGTGCGCGTCTACGCACGCTGGATATTCAAGAGCATGATTTGAATGTCGCCGAAGGTACGTGGCTGCGCTCGTCGTCTGAGTCCAAGGTGAGAAGTTCCTTTTCAGACGGGGGGTCTCCTCAAATCTGGAAAATTTACGATGTCGGTGGTTCGCGAACGCAGGTACCTATCCTTCACACTCAATTTTCCTCATCCGCTAAATGACTGTTGTCACGTTTTCTCAGCGTCAGGCGTGGTTGCCGTACTTTGATCAAGTGAATGCAGTCATCTTTCTGGCCCCCGTATCATGCTTCGACGAGCGACTTCAAGAAGATCTAAGAGTGAACCGGCTCGAAGACTCGTTCATATTATGGAAAGCCATCTGCTCATCCAAACTTCTGAGCAGGACCACCCTCATTATCTTCCTGAACAAGATTGACATTTTGGAAAGCAAGATTTCGAACGGAGTTCAGGTGAAGCGATATTTGCCCTCATACGGAGATCGGCCCAATGACACTCAATCTGTCGTAAAATGTACGTGTGTTCCCTGAGAAACCCTCCGATAAGGACTGATTTCTCCTCGTGTTAAGACCTGCGGCAGAAATTCAAAGACACTGTCAAACACAGCTCCCCGGAGCCGCGGATGTGTCATATTTATTCCACGTCGGTCATCGTTGAGTTGTTTTTCCCTTCTTGGTTGCGCAGTTTGATTGATTTCGACATCTGATACACAGGATACACGGACGACTGCACAAACATTGTTATCTGGTACGTGGACGCGTCATCTCTGTTGCTACCCTCGACATGTCAAGTCTGATTTGGTTCAGTACGGGACGGGATCATACGAGCGCATCTCAAGAAAGCAAATCTAGTATGAGACACACCTCCGATCTCTAGGCGACACTAAGCCAAACGATTCAGATGACATGAAAGCCCCACAAACTTTGCAAGCTTCGCCCTTCTTCAGGCTATAATCTCGTGGATTTACGCATACAACCATTGCTAGGTATCTCGGTGTCACCGATTGTTGCATAATACAAAAGTATCCAAGTACCTGTCCGTAAATCGTCACCATCGCTCTCGGTCCCTCCTATGATTAGCACATACTGACCTGTAACATCACAACGGTTTCCAACCCTCCCCCATGGGCCACTTAAGATTATCGGATTCAGCCAGGAAATCCCGACGTGTGGTGGCCTTTGTTGCGCTCTGCGTGGCACGGTCGTCACTCGAACTCGGTTCATCATCTGTCGTTGGCCCAGAATCCGGATCCTGATCCATATTGGCTGCAGCCCACTGCGTGTCCGTCATCAACCCTTGTTCGCCTTCCTCGTGCCACCGTATCCCGCCGAGCTGTGCATGGTGAATGTACCCCCGCTTGCTAATGCCTGCCTCCGCCTTGTAGCGGACCGCGTCCAGCTTCGGTTGAGCTTTCAGCTGCAGATTCGTCAGCGTCTTTTGGATGTTGGCGATGTGTGACGACTCGGATGGGTCGCGCTCTCGATCGCGCGTCAGCGAGAGGTGGCGAGAGAGACCTTGGAACGACGCCGTACGTCCGTGTGTCCGTGCGTGTGCAGCCAAAGCAGGAGGGAAGGCGGGCATGTCGCCCAAATCCGACGTCGGCGTCAACTGCATACTCTCGGGACGTTTCCGCCGGGGAGGTGGCGGTGGGACGGGTGGTGGGGACATGACAGATTTAGAACGCGAGCAGCGGGGCGAGGAAGGGGAGGACGATTGCGAGTCGTTCACGGTGGGCTCTGTCGCGGCGGAGGTGGAGGGTCGACGGTACGGGTGCGTCGGCGGTGGTATTGGTCCAGGGCCGGCGACAGCGGGTAAGCCGACGTTGTCAGTGTGTGCTGTCGATATGGTGAGAATATCTCGGCTGGGTAGTGGCGGTCTCGACGGTGCGGTAGTTGGCGTTGGAAGGGACGCACTTGCGACTTGTTCGAGCGATAACGCCGAGCTCGATGCCGAGGAGGGTAGGCTCGGCTTTCGACAACGTGGCAAGGGAGGAACACACGTTGCACCGTCGGATGCCCCAGAACCTGAGCCTGAGCCAACACCGTATCCGTTGGGCTGTTTTGGGTTCTGCTTGGAAGGGCTGAGGCTGCGCGTGCGTGGTGTGTGCGTGGTGTTGCTAGCGGACGAGCTCGAGGAGCTAGTTTTGAGAACTTGGAGGACACGTTCTCGATCAAGTTGTTCCTCGGCACGCTTCATCGACTGCGCATGCTTGCTCGCTTCAAGTGACTGCCTCATGATGGAACTCATTACATGGCTTGGCTTGGCGGAAACCATGGGAGGACCGGATAGCGTTGCGGCATCCGAGGAACGACGAGAAGGCGCTGCCAGTGTCGAGGGCTTGCGTGGGGGTAACGGGGGGAGCTTACTGTGACTGGGAGCATTTGCGGATGGCAAGGCCTTGTCCGAACCGACGTCAGGCTTGTCGCGGGCGAGAAACGGGTTGTGGCTAAGCTTGCCAGGGCGCTTCTGGGGTAATACAGGCGCAGGGTCGGGATCTGCTGGTGACGGTGGCATTGTGGCATGTTCCATTGATCTATGTACGAACGGGTTTGTTTCTGGGAACGAGGTAGTGGCCGGGAGTGGTTTCTGGCGATCCGGATGTGATGGAGGTGCTTGAACTGGTCGTTTAGCGGGGGAAAGCGGTCGCGGGACGTCTGCAGCACTGGCTGGTGTCGGAGATGCTATACAGGTTTGAGATGAGCAAGTCAATTGTGTACAGGTAGTGCATTGGGATCGCTAGCACTTGAGATAGATACGACTCACCCTGGACGAATGCGAGCGTTCGGTCAACACCCCTCCCCGACTTCGCATGCATCACAAGACGAAGTGCAGCGAAAAACTGACCACCCTTGAGCGCGTCTGAAGGCAACATGTTGGGACAAAACAGTTTGAGGATCTAGCGGAAAGGCAGGGGGTTTCAGTTGTCGAAACGGGCTGGTGCAATGGAAGAACTGACGGCATCAATGTCGGACGCCGGGACATCAGAGTATCTTCCGCGAAGCCATGCGCGTGCCTCGCGTACGCCAACGGAAGTTCGGTCATATTGGGCGTCGTCGCGAATGTGTGGGATGTGGGCGTTACCGTCGGGGGTGTCTGTGGCGAGATCGGCAAGGGACGTTGTGTACAAGTCATATTCGGAGTCGCTGAGGGCAGATACATGGAGCGTGAGTGGACGCATGGTCACTGCTCGACGTCGGTGACGTTGGTGAAGGAAGACAAAAGACCTGGAATAAAGACGGGTTTGACTATGTAATTGGCTACTACTGGTACGGCACGTGTTACCCTCCTTTAACCTCGCCATCACCTACTGGTGCGTATCTTCTCGTCAGTGTCGTCTTAGAACACCCTTGAGGCGTTGTACATGCAGACATGTCACACGACTCGGTGATGGTCAATTCGCATATCAGGCGATGCCTATCAGAGCATCCTTTAGAGGACAAAAACCCCGCTGATATGTCTGTCTCAACTCTGCACGGATCATCGGCATCCGACGAAACACTTTGCAAACCGCAGTTTGAGGTTGTCTCAAAGCCGTCGTTCCTGCCGATGCGTAGACGACCCCTTGATCCACCTCCGCCCTGTTTCTCCACTCTCTCTCCTCTCCGCATCAGATCCCGTGATTTCCCCCCTTTCTTGATCCCTACGGTCACTCCGAGTCTCACAGACGGCTTTCGTCCTCTCTATCCCTCCAATGTGCTCGAGAAACATGGCATCACCCGTGCAGACTGGATCCGCTTTCTCGAAGACCTCGGCATCGCGGCGCGTCTCTCGAGTGAGGGGGGCAGTGCAGTCGGGTCGCGCGTGCCCATCACACCATTGATCACCCACCGCGCACTCCCTTCACGCGCCTTTGGTGCAGTCTATGACGGAAAGTTTGCACGCAGTCCGTTGCAGGAAGTCCTCGCCCTCATCCAGATATGGAACGAGTGTGCTTTCCAGCGGCGAAAGATCAGCGTGTCGCTCCAAGTACATCCGACCGACTCGAATGGCAGAGAGTATTACGCATTGCTCGTCGAGTCGCTATGAGTGGACAATCTTGCTTCGTTTCATTGTAGTCTATATCTCCAGCATGGACATCGTGTACGTTGTTATCCTCATCTCACATCTTGTTTTTACTTACGGGTTCTGGGACACAATTGTCATCTTTTGTTCACATTTCATCGGTCTGTTTGTTGCTGTCGCATATCAACGTTTCAACTTTCACAATTTCGGTTGATAATCATCCACTCGCCTTAGAACATTCAATGGGGCGTGCCTCTGGGACATCCATATGACTTCCCGGAAAACTAAGCCATATCATCGTCTGCGCTCTGGTCAGAAATCATGGTCGGGTCCGCGTCTTTCAAGGTCCATGATCATCATCGATAACACAATATCATCGATGGTGTTCATGACAGAACCGGCCGCGTCAGGAGTCACCCATTCCGCTCATTTCACCTCACGCACCCCTAGAAACATGTTTGTGCCCTAGTGTCGCGCAACCTCCTTAACAAGACAATGCTATCAACATTCCAATGCCCATGAAGCCCGACAAACATATCTCGGTAGCCATCGGTGACTAAATAGTTCGCAAGTCTGCCGCTGCACCATGAACTTTGAGTTCATTTTTTGACCAGTTTCATATCCCCCACATCGATAGCACCTTCCATGTCAGCGCTGATGATCTTCGTGCCATCCCTCGTCATCAAATCGCAGAGAAGTCCTCCATGCGAGGAGACAGCATTGGTACTCGCGGGGTTCAATGCGTATTTGAGTAGTGCTCACTCCCGATCGCATCGGCCACACGGCTAACGCTTCAATTTGATATTCGAGATGGGTGTTTGGATGACGAGTCTCATGAGTCAAGGCTGCTCGACGTAGTAGGGTTCGAACGGCCCTAGTTTTAGGGTCAAGACCGCGTACAGGTGAGCTAAAATTGTTTTCCTATGAAATGTAATTCGATACTAAAACAAAGGTTTTTCCTTCTCATTGAGATGGTCGCAGGCATCACCAACGGCGTGCCCACTCGGACCGCGCATCGACAGAAAGACACTCAACGTTGGGGTCCAGCATGTTTCAGAACAACGTCATGTGGTTACCTGATCAAGGCGAGGATGCAGACTCATCGCAATTGTACTCCGCCCAGACAACAGGGGCCCTCAGGCCTCAGGCCCACTGGCAGGGCCCATCATATCATGGTGTCAGGACTTGGAGATAATTACCGTCGGTCAAATTGAGGTACATTGACCAGCTTTTAATCACGATAGTACGTCATTCCATTCCTCAATGATCATGTAACCATCAGTGCCGAGCAATGATTATAGCCAATCTTGGGCTTTGCATTTTAGCACTGTCGCACGAGAAGCAAAGTGGTCGCACCGACGCTCATTGTTTCAGTTGTCGGATCTGAACTCCTCGTCCGGCGATCACCGTCTGTGATTTAGAACCTTATCTAAACTTTCTCCATAGACAGGCCCTAACTACCTTTGGGCAATTCCACTGTGGGTGGCGGTCAAAACCCTGCTAGGTTGCACAATGAAACATTCTTGTTCCTCCACTGACCACTTTAAATACCGGTGTGACTTTTGACATTCTAAGAACCCATGACTCCAGTCATAGGACTCGACTCAGAAGAAAAAGAAAGATGCACGTATCATAACAGTCTAGCTGATCGATCCTTCCGCTATCTATTGTCTTGTCTTCTTGATGAATGTACCCAAGTAAAGCGCAATCCGCACAGCATGGCAACAACTCTTTGCGAGAACAGACAACGACAATGAATCTTACGTTGCCAACCCAACGTCATCTTGTGGCCTCGTGGACGTTTCAGTGGCGTCGCCGTCACGGGTACATTCCACACCGTAACTCGAGCTGCATTGCGTCATACTTGTAAGTTTCGGCGAATCGGATACCGGGCGGGCCAGATCGGAGTGGCCAGACCAGAAAACTCCGCAGATATGATTCTGAGCTGAGGGGCTGAAGCCAAGTATTGCAAGCCCGTAGCAAAAACAACCTGTCAGGCCCTGTCAGTCCAGGTTCATTCGAGCGATGACACACAGCTATTTTCTCGGCGCAGCCACTCGTAAGTCGTTTTGTTATGTGTTGCTACATGGGTTGGCCACGTAATCGACAACGCCGAATTCAGAAAGGAATATGGACTTACCACAACCTTGATATAAAAAAGTGCATTTGAAGGCTTCCGGCCATGTCCGATGTATCTATCCTCGGAAATGGTGCGTCAACTGACCAAGCCGCCTTGTTTTTTTGGTGTTGACGTTGGACAACATCGCGATGGCAGAGATCGCCTTGTCCAACCGAGGGAGACGAGTCAACATAAGAAGCATTGCCTCGAGGAGCCTTGATAGCGGAACTCAATCAGTACCTCGATCCCTAGGGTTGCGCTCGTGACGCTGTCTTAGGCAGATGCTCATGCGAAATTGGACCTAACCTTGTCCATTGGCAAATGACTACCTTTCTGTGGCAACCAGTGAGGCCGTATTACGTGCAATCGCGCACCCTGGGGATCTGTGAACTCGAAATGTCATTCACGCGCTACGTGCCAGGGCTGTGTACTTTGGAGAACTTCCATATTTTCCCCGAGCCTAATTTCGAGTCCCGGTGTTTCGAAGGTAATTCGGACATTGGCAGTTGCGCAGTACTGCGGAGCGGAGAAGTTGCGATTAGCCTTCTGTCAGTCATCTGGAAAATGTGGGACCGATCTCAGTGCGATAATTATATACATACATACATGGTCGATAAAACGTGCCAAGCACTCGGCGGAGAACGGGGCATGTCCGAGTCCAGCGTCGAATCTGAGACGATCTTGTCGTTTCGCGAAGAAGCCCAGTTGGAAAATCCGCGTTACTGAGACCACCGACCCGGCAATTCAGTCAGCGATTGGATCCTAGTTCCAAAGTCATAGACGGATGATGACAGCCGCAGTACTGATGCGCACCTTCCGAATAGAAGGTCGATGTCAAAGTCGAATGAATTGTTCGGTCAATGCTGCGGACCAGTTTACTATACTTCCTCAAGTCTATTGCTGCGGGTCGTCCCCTCAGTGAATGAGTGCAGGGTCGTTACTCACCTAAGATGCATTACGTCCGTTCAAGTCCCAGAGCAGGCCAATCTCCCTACTAAGCGGACGAAAACAACTGCGGAGAAGAAGGTTTCTGTGGACAACGTTCTGTGCTGCGCAAGTACTTGCGGTCACGTTCGTCCCACGGAATGAGGTATCTCCATTCGTTGGCTGATTCGCGCTACGTTATCGGCCGCTAGACGGGGTTGTTGTTTATCCGTTTGTGCGTCATTTGTTTCACCTGGATGGGTACAGCAGCTGCTGATTCTCATCCGTCGTGGTTCTGACGTTGGCGCTCTTGAAATAGTTATCGGAACGTTCCGAGTGGATCGATCGATGTTTGTTAGTTCAAAATGATGCTTCATTATTTTGGGAGATGTGCCAGACATAACGAGGTCAGAAACACGAGAATAGAGCTATCATATAGTGTGTTGTAGTACATTATGATACAGAGTGAGGATCTGCACAGTCAATGTAGGTATCCGTGGGGTGGGGGTAAAGGGGAGTACAAGTGGACAACAAGAATGATTCACAGGTCATTTTTGGCGAGAATCGTCCGCAGATTCACACGATCGCTAAATTGCAAGTAAGTTTCTTCGTCCTCTTGCGTCACTAAAAGTGACGGATGTGAGATGTATCCACGGATGTCATCGAGCAACGCGTAACCCTGATGGGTATCGTCGCTGACCACTATCTCCGCGAGAGAAGCAAGTTCCTCTTCAAGGCGCTTCCAGATTGTGGACCACTTCCGGATAGGGATATCTACGCTGGAAGCGTAGCTAGAGCACGAGCGAAGTTCCAGACGGCGTAAGCTCGCCTTGTGTCGGATGATGAAGTCCTCGATACCATCAGCAGAGGGTATGGGATCGAAGACAATATTCTCAAGGACGAGTGTCTCGAGGGCGGGGTAGTAGAAAGAACGAAGCTGAGTGTTGAGGCTGTGGTAGAGGCCCTGAGGACTCCGCAAGACAAGGGACTTTAGGTTGGAATTGGGAGGTGGAAGCAACGAGCCGAGTGAGCCGTTGAGAATCTTTGAACCGGACCAGTCGCTCAGCACCGAATTTGCGACGACGGACATGGAAAGGTGGTGTAAGGGAGAGTTCGCCACAGACGAGACAAACTCATAACAGGCTGGCGACCGCAGAACCACATTGTTCATGGTGAGCGAGCGAATGCGAGACGACTTGATTGCAAGATGGAGTGCATGGAGAACGGTCGTCTGACGATCGGTGAACCAGTAGGGGTTTTCGTGGATTTCTGTACCACATTGAGAGCGAAATGAAGGCCAAAAGTTGAGAACGACACTCTCCAGATTCTTGAAACCTGGAAGTGAGGTAAAAGCCTCTATAAGAGCTTCCTCGAGCATCGCAATCTCAAGTTCGTCGCAGCTATCTGCTACAAGACATTAGTCACTGCAAAAACCGCACCGGAAAGCACCTACCCTGGGCTCCCGTTGGAGAAAGAGAAAACAGTGCATGATCGCGGTGATCATAGACAACCCCGCGTACGTGAGTGGCAAGAGAGGGAGAGGCAAGAATGCTTTGACAGTTTTGGGCACTCTGTACGCTATTCCGGATGTGTATCTCGCGGAATACATGTGGGGTGGCAAGGTGATGGCACGTAGAGTTGACCGACCGCAGTGAGAGGAGGTCCGAGGTGGATGATACGTTCTCGACTACGACGCCGACGAGCTCGATAGGTAGTTCCCTCATGGTAGTAGTATGGTAAGGGGAGGGAGGATGTCGATGAATAGTCACGGGGGTGGGGAATTGAGAGTCACATCTGTCCCTTGCCCAGTCAGCTTCTTATAGTAGGACGTCGGATGTTTGCCTCGCGGTGACCTGAACTTTCCAGTACGGATTTAGTATGTCATTGAGCTTGTGAGAAGGTCAAATGAGCAAATGGGATCAGTTCCAGGAACGGAAACTGGCTCGGGGCCGTTCTCGAGAGGATATGCGCAGATTTGGAGGTTACGTATAAAACCCCAAACGAGTAAAACCTCCATGAAACTAGGTTCGTCCTACTTCTCCGAGTGCTGACTGAGCGTGATTTAGTCACCTCTCCGTGATATCCGCGCTTTGGAGATGTGAGTCTGCCACTGGGTGTCCATCTCAAATATCAGTTTGCGATACAAGTACCGTCCCCTAGTTATCCCAGTAATGAAGTTCGCAAAACTCCGACAAAGATGAGGATGTTGTTGTCAAGGGTCGGACTGGTCACCAGACTACAGCAGGAAGTGGCCCTGTGACCATGTTCTCGTCACCACTACTGCGGTGGGCCGGTGGCATTGGCGCCAACTTAAACCTCCGGGCCTACAATCATTGAATGTCTCAAAATATTATTCACGACAACGTGGTGTTCAAGTTGATGTTCACAACCTCTGCTGACTACTTTTCCTTGTACCACCAAAATTCCTCCTCTCCTTCACGTCGCCTGGTGTACGCTTTCGCCAAGCTTTCCACTGCCGTCATCATTACTACCCCAGGTCCCCATGTGATCGATTCCATAATATTCAGTGTTCAGGTCCGGAGATTGGTATCGTAATCCGGAGACTCGGAGTCCTCTCGTGATCAGGTTTAGTAGTACCATCCAGTTTTGCTCCTGCCAGGCAAGTCACGTAGTGAGAAAGCTGCCTTAGATTATGATCCCATGTCCAAATCACGTTCCCGTCTCCGCAGCGTGTCAGCTATAAGAGTGTATACAATCAAGCATATTGGTATCACGATGGACGTAAAATCTACCTAAAACTTGTCCCTTATGATGAAGAAACTGGAATGAAGATAGACCAACGAGCACCAGCGTTCGCGAGGATCAATGCCAATTCAAATTTCAAGGCGATGTGAATGATATTTTTGTGGCATTGGTGAATATGTAAGTATGTGTGATGCATTGTCGTCATGGGAATGGCATAAATTGAGAGCATGATAGGGGGGAGCTCAGCTTCGAAATCCAGAGCGATCGTCTGGCTTTCATCGTCGACCACTCATCAGAAAAGTCACTAAGAGCTCAAAAAGTGAAGTTTTTTAGAATATCTCAGCTGTGAAATCTGCAAAAGGTTACGTGGGGCGCAGCAGGCCAAGTCGCTTAAGTCAGATCCTGTGGGAGCAAGTCAGTGTTCGGGCCGACGCCGTGACACAACAACGATGAAAGCGAGACAAGCACTTGCAGTATTTGTAGCGCGGAAGTACTACCGACTCCCAAGCAACCCGTCAAGTACAGTCCGCCGAGGCCCGTGATTCGTTTATGCGGACTTATTAGAAGGAATTGGCCCATAGGAAGCCTGAGTCCGCCCGCTCGCTACGGCTTGCCGTCGTTGTTCCTCAGGCCCGGGAAACACTAAGCAGATGTGTGTAAGCAAACCTAAGTGCACAAAGAAGCAGCATTGCAGCCAGGTGGCAAGCGAAGCCACAGAATTTGATTTTGTGAAATTGTCTTCGATGCCGACGACGTTCTGAGATGAGTGTCTGTCCGAGACTTTTGAAAGTGTCCAAGCTCAAGTCCTGCTTACCGTCCTGGTAAGAAACACTGCGGCATTCAGTTCATTGAGTGCGTGGCTTCTTCGATGCAGTGGTCCCAGGAAAAATGATCGAGCGAACTTTACCCGTGACGGATGCGGATGCAGACTTCAAGTTATAGTACTAGTGCTAGTCAATGTTTCAACTTGAACGTTCAAATGTTCAATCTCCATTTGACATCGGCGACTTCATGATGGGCCTCTGATATACTCTCTTCCTCTCAAGCTTTCATACACCATTCCCCTAACACACTACCAGCCAATTCGATCATTTGAGGACTGTTATATTTCGCAGATAATCCGCAGCATTCAAGTTTGCGGTGACATCGGCATTTTGTAAATTGATAAGGTCGATCTAAGCGTTATCAGGTCGACAGCTCGTCACCACGCGCTCGGAGAAGCCCGTTTCATCATATCAATCAAATCACGCTTCGATGTGACCGAAAACTACCTTGCCCGATGAGTCGGAGGCTTTAACGAGTTCCTACAGACCCTAGGCTATATAGCCCGGTCTCACTACTATTTGGACGACTTGAAACGCCTCGCTGCGTACTCCGCCGCCGCAGTGAAACTAGAATTTTTCAAGTAGCGTTTTTATCCATCGGACAGTGCGTAAAGATCAGCTTGGAGACACTGATAGCTTTGGCTGAGATCAAGTCCACACTTCTTATTATACAGCTTTCCGACAAATAGAAACCCCCAGATTTTGATTACCGTCTCCCGTAATTGCTCCCTCGTTTGAGCCCAGCGCCCATCAGAAGACATTGGTTAATACCCAATTCCGCTTTGTCAACGCGTTTTCGCGGCTAACTTCGTGATGGCATGCACTGGTCAATTTCCCCTTTACGACATTTTTTCAACACCTCCTGAGCCACCATCTCTCAGGCTGTCAAATTTGCTCAACGGTAAGTAACCTTCTATGTAGACATCTCCCATCAATCTATCCTTACGACAAGTCTTGATGAAGGCTCCAAAAAATTTCATTGGCTCTAGCGACGACCACTGGCTCAAGAGCTGTGTCTGAACCGATGCCAAACGTGTAACTCTTGTCAGTCTCCGGCTAGTGGGTGTCATCGAAAGAATCTCGCCTCAGATAAGTATGCGTGCTTGGCAAGGGTCTGGATATCTCGTTGCGAGGAGAAAGGCTCAAACTTTTTGAATGTGTCGTCATATGTCAGCAATCGGTGGCCTTTGGAGGGTCATTGATCGATGCGGTAATGAATTGCAGTGGAAGAAGTAAACCAAGTGAGTGATTCTATCCACGCGCTCGGGAATGCTGCTGGACTTCGTTCATTGATAGCGAGCGGCGAAGGGTTCGGATGATTGGTATTGCGACAGTTTCGAACACTTACAGCGGGAAAAACAAAGTAAGTCACGGTGGCGGAAGGGCTGGATGGACATCGAACTTTTGCGGGTATCGGGTTTGTTCAAGGTCCATCCCTGACTCACCCCGTATTTGCACCGTTTTCACCGCGATCGTATCGCCGCCGCCGAGTGGCCGAGGCTACTACCACACTACGGAAACACTACCCTATGGTCAAATCAGGGGCTCCTTCTGCGTTCAGTATCCTCTGTAACACGAACCCTTAGTAAGCAAAGGTAAATACGGTCTATTTCCGTCGCTGCAACGATCACTACTCCGTGTTTCAAAAATTCGCAGACTTAGCGAGGCCGTTCACCTTGTCTCGAAAGCGGTGTTGTGCGAGTGTGTGCCGATACGGTACTGGATTAGGATCGTTGCAAGGATGACATCCTCAGCGTTCTCACCTACCAGGTAACGTATATCCCACGAGCGGCGGGAACGACACGAGAATTGTCATGCCCGTTTGCTTGGATTCTCGGCCGATTCTCTGTTGCCCTGCTAGTAGCATCAACACAATTGCCGATCGGCGGTTTCAGGCCCGGGGTGCTGAGCAGGATAAGCTCGACCGGGGAAAAGAAACCTCGGGTTCGCAAACCGAACCCAAGGCTTCATATTACCGCACGCCAGGATAAGGCGCGTGGCGCATTTATCGTCGCGTATACATGATCCAAACCTGCCGGTAGCGAGGCTGGCACTAGTACGTACCAACGTCACTACAGCCCCACGCGTTATTTCTCACAATGCCAGCGGATATCAATGAGATCGTTCACAGCTTGCAAAAATATTTCAACATAACCAAACGCCTCACGTGAATTCTGACAAGTTTTCATTGACGATAGTCGACCAGGCACGCATTTCATAGCCTATCTCAGGCGATCACGATATTTTCAACGTTTTCTAGACGTTCATGGGAAACCTTGCGCGTGCTGTTAACGCGCGCAAAGGACGGAGGAATGTCACTCACATATTTTCTTGGGAGTGATGGCGTCTCAAGATCTCATACTTGAACGTGAGGCTGCACATGCGCAAACTATGTATGACTTACCACGGGAAAGACCGTTCTCGGAAGCTTTTTTCAGGAGAGCGCACACGCACGGATGAACCAAACTACCGCATTGTACAGGCTGAGAAGCTTCAATCCACAGCTGTTCCCCCGTTTCACTCGCTGTCGGCCGTAACAAGACCTGCTTTTGTTCCATGCAAGAGCACACGCTCCTTTCCGGAAGCACCGGATGTAACCATCGATCAGATCATTCTGCTTACCGTCCCTTCACCGTTCGTCGTCTCCATCCCACACAGTTCAAACTCGCCTTCGATGAAGGGAAATCCATTTTTCCCAAAATTTTATGCTCGTATTACCGTGCCCTCGTCACGGTGATATCCGCGGTCACCCAGGAGCCATCTTCTAAAGGAGAACTAATTTCCGAGGCGAAACCATTACTGCCTTGTGGTCTTCCCAGTCTATGTCATTGATTATCATAGCAACATCACCTCGATTGACTATGTTGCACTCACTCCGACCGTTGTGAAGCGAGATGAAACCCTGAAACAAGTCGGCCACACCGAGGCTTGCGCTATTGGCGTGTGCAAGCGTCCTGACAAGTCGACACACTCCAAGGTTGCATGGGATTCTTCTAAATCATCACTATCACTCTTTAGGTTGATCGTAAGAGTCCAAATTACGAAGGCGATCCATTGAGTAGAAAAATGATTTGCCTCAGACTAGGCGAGGAATTTGGAATGGTTGCGAGTGCGTCCTACTGTGGACTTCCAATAATAAAACACTTGATAGTATCATGACATCAATCCTCTGATCCTACCCTTTCCTGTCAACCCTCCCAGCTCTAAAGAACCAATCCCGGTCCGCTCCCCATGTTGCCACGCTTCCACAAGACACTTTGCTTCGTACGGGGGAACATCTGCGCTGACTGTGCCCACGGTGATATGAAGGCAGTCTCGGACCTCGGCAGGTAACTGCGATACGAACACATGGTTTTCTTGCTCCGCATCCTCATCACCCACGCTGGCAAGTTCAACATCCTCCACCGTCATGGCCATGACCCTCTCGTTCCAAACAAGGTATCCGAGCGTGAACGAGAAGAGCGGCGGCGCTCGCAGTCCATCGAGCACACTGCACCGTTCCCAAAGGTCAGCTGCCTCGGGTAGCCCCGCCTTGTGCACGATCGTGATATGCGGTCGATGACTGATCCGTTTGTCGCTGACCAATTTGCGCCAGAACGTCTTGCCGTTGTAGGGCACGTCGTCTTCCTGCTCTATCAGGGGGGCGATGAGCGCCTCGATGTCGAGCTCGGCCAATATCCCAAAGTACCGCGTTTCTGCGGGTGTTTTGGCCTTCTTCTCTCTCTTGCCTGCGCCCTTTGTCATCGCTGGCGCGTAGCCTTTGGCGACTGCGATCGCCTCGTCAATGCGCTCCTGGCTTGGTCGCTCAAAACCAAGGATAGCGACGCATCCATCGACCGCACGCGTTACCGCCGCCTTGAGCGGCTCGCGAAGGTCCATCTCGATCCTGGCGTCTACCTCCGAGGCAGCAAGCTCTTCGGTCTCGTGAATGAACCGCAGGATTATTTTTTCATGCGTCTTTCCCTCGTCGGCGGGTAGCGTCTGGTGTTTATCACCACGATTAAAGATATGATCACCACACACTCGCAGGATGGTTGCTGGAGGCTGGTCCATGGCCCAATTGAGTGCGAGAAGGCGAACGGGTGGTTGTATTTTGGCAACAGCATCACGGAGTGCCTCTCGGTGTCGCCGTAAGTGGTTGTTCCTGCACAAACAACGTAAAAAAAGGTGACATTATGAGACGAACGTGCGAACGCACCTGTCGGCGATAACAACGTCATGTTTTTCGAAGAGATTAACAACGTTTTTGATGAAGGTTGGCCCATGTTTCTTAGCTTGCACGTCATCACTTTGGGTATGTCCGAATGTAAAGAGGTTGGCGAGTGCAACAGAGACCGATGTCTTGCCTTGATTTCAGCGGCATCAACTATACGATGACTGAAAGAGCACCTAGGGACTCACCACACCCTGGAATAGCCACGGGAACGATGAGAGTCTTACCAAATTCCCTGGTATCTTGGTCCGGTTCCTTGAGTGCAGACAAATCTGTCTTCCCTTGTTCAGAGTCCAACCACTTCAAGAACCGCTCCCTAGTAGCTATAATTCCTTTTCCTCGCGCATACCCCTGAAAGGCGTCCCGATTCGTCTGGATCTCATGCTTGACCCAACTAAAGTAAGCCTGCGTCTCCTTGCGCTTCAACTTGGACTTGGCAATTTTCGCATCATTGAGCGAGCCATCGGTGGACAAGAGGGATTTGGTTATTTCCCGCCAGTCGCGATACATCAAGTATGGTTCGTCGAATTTTACCTTGAAGAAAAACGAAGATCCGGTCGGGTACGGTGGTCGTCTGTCACAAGATGTTGCATGAGGTTTTCGATCGACGATGCTGGTGCGGACGACGAATCCTTCCACTGGTTCTCCTTTCCATTTTCCCGTCTCTGCGATCTCTTCGGTGAACTTTTTCACTTCCCCAAGTGTCTTGCATACGACTGTCGCAGTTATCAAGAAACCCCAATCTTCGGCGAACGCGTCGACGACGCGTGTAGGAAGTGTATGGAATTCTTCGTGATTCACGTTGATGCCATGGAGATAGAGGCCAGATTTCTCCGGGGGATAGGGCAAGACATGTTCCTCAAACTCGTCGTCACACAGCTTGCGCAAAACAATTATCGTCAATATGGTCGATTGAACCCGTCACCGAGCAGGAACTTACTTCTGCTACTGCAGTCCAATTCTTCTCCCACAGAGCGGCTGCAAGTTGCTCTTCTGTTTTCCTTTTTGATGCCAAATTTGTTTTAAGCCATCTGTGGCCAGCTTGTGAATGTGTCTCCGAGACGCCTTCCATTTCTCCCAGTGCGTGTTTGGAAGTGACAATCAACTTGGAGGGGGAGATAGCAGCAATAAAAATGATGCAGCCATTCGACTTCATCGACAATGTATACTCCGGCCCAGTATGTGCCTCCAAGGACGACCACTGTCATACCGAACGAACCACAGCAGACAATATACAATTAACATTGTCGCTTGCGACCTAAAAAAGAACGTTGAACGTACGTCTGTCCAAGGTACTTCCCCAATGTTGAAGAACTTGTCATATCCACGTGCGACGATCTGATACCGAGGTTCGTCACTACCTCCCTCCTCATTCAGCTGCCTGGTAAACAGACCTCGTGCGAGCGTTGGGAATGGTGATGGAACGTCATAATATTTGAACTCGTTCATCTTCCAGCTTCGGACCTTGACCGAGGGGTTTGATGGTGCGGAATATACGGTCGACCGAATGAGCCTAGGGGACTTTTGTGAGACACGATGCAGATCAGCGATCAGTTGGGAGTCTCGGGGGTTAAAACGTGATTCGGTCATTGCTGGAGAATAGGCAAGGTAAGAACGAAGCGCGTCAAACAAGATGAATGGGAACATCGCGATCGCAGTGATAGAGCATGTGCGTCGAAGAAATCGCGGAACTGATAAAGTCGGAATCATATCGATGTCACTTGCGCGTCAGTTTTCACTAGGAAACATCACATTCAGCCAACCAGCGTAAAATCACCAAATTTGGTAATATTGACCCTCCGTCCAATATTTACTACATAAATACTGTCTCGACACCGTTTACATGGTTTAGTCATGTAATTGTAAATAAAAATGCTTGCGAAGTATGCCCAAGACTATGTACATCTTGTCGGTTGCATGCTCCAGGCACATCGTACGTCCAAGGGAAGTTGCTCTTGCTTCTTCCACGCCGCATATTAAAGTCTTTCAAAACTTGCCCGCCCAGTTGCAAAGATGAAGATAACGCGTCAACAACATCAAGCACGCTGAGACTATCAGAATCCCCCCTGGTTTGAGCTCAGTACGCATGACGACGATAGCGGTGAATTGGAATACTCACCAGCATACCATCCCACGTCCTTGAAACCACGCATCGCAGAAATGATGGCCCCAGAGATCGGTGTCCCAGCAAGCGCACCAAAAGCGGCACAGCTCATGAACAAGCCAATGCGCCTACCGACATCGCCAGTGGAACCCATCGCCATCACGGGCACATGGAACAGAGAGATATAGGTCCCATTCGCAAAACTGTTGGAAAGAGACAATGGTCTGTTACGACAAAGAACGGCACTAGTATTGATATGTTCCACGCACCCGTATGTCAAGGCGATCGCGATGAGCCCACCTTTGCTCGTGGCAAATGGCCACACGAATGTCATGGCAGCCACCACGGTGATAAACGGAATCATGACATTAAGTGCACCTATACGCGTATCAACATCACAATCAAGGTAAAAGTATCTGTTGAACACTCACCGACTCGGTCCGCGAGATATCCAGATGGAATCCGCCCAACAGCAGAAGCGGCATTTGCAATGGCGGTGAGATAGAGGGCGAAATCGTTTGAAATGCCAGATTGAACAGCGCTAAGGGATATATAGGTCAATACTATACGACGACATGTCAGTGCAAGCCGTTTGCCTGGAAACAGGAGTCGCGTGGAAAAGAACTCACCAGTATACAACCCAAGAAATGTAGTTACACCCGAGGTACAGTAAATAGCGTATGCTGGATTCTTGAGTGCCGTCCAATTGAGCAGGCCGCCCTTCACGTTCACAGGCGGAAGGCGTCTGTCTATCGTCTGTCATGCGGCACAAGATTCATTTTTCTATTCAAAGAGGTCGAATAACGAGTAGCAAGAGCTCACAAGGATGGCTACCCCAAGCATGAACATCACAATAAATCCGAAACTCCTGACCGTCCACTTAAATCTGCAATCAGTCAATCAAGGTCATGCTAAGATGAAAAAAACGTTGGATATACCCAATCTTAGGTATCAGATTTTGTGCTACAATGGGGAATAACGTCCCTCCCACTGAGGACCCAATCGTGGCGATACCCATGGCTAGGCCTCTTCGTTTCGAAAACCAATGTGGTACAATCCCCAGTGTCAGCCCGAATACCATACCACTCGCAAGCTATTTCACCGTAGCATTCGGGGTTAGTGCAAATAGAATATAGGAGAAAAACTCACCCCAATTCCCAGACCCTGCACCAAGAACAATTGCCACCATCGAGTGCACTCTGCAACGAGAAAAGTGCATAAAATCTGAAAACAGCTAGCTAAGAGGAATGGTATCTTGAAATATCCGAGATCGAATAATCGACCGGCGACCAGCGACGGCCCAAAGATAAGGGCAAGCTAGGGAACGAATCTCACGGTATAAGTAATAGTCGATTTCTCACCAGGACAAATACGCCAGCCTACCTGTACGGAGCCGATCCACGCACTGTGATCGATATCAATGATTCTATATGAGCGACGGAGGAGGAAGGGACTTACATATATGATGGACTCTCATTTGGCAGTAGAACCTCCTCATAATACTTCTGAAAGATCTATTCATAGGTTAGTACGTCTCTTGACGCAAAATGAGTCCAGAACTAACCCCCCATGCAGTGGCATACCCGAGCCTTGTTCATAGATAAAAAAAAGTATCAAGCAATCTGTGCACAACGAAGTTAGAACGAACACTACTCACACTGCACCTATCGTCAAGGAAAGCCTACACGGACGACCACGATCGTCTCTGTCAGTGTCTTGCAGACGATACAAATGTGGCAAACGACGCGCCCAAGAACGACGCTCCAGGCCTTTAAACCTCCATCTGGAGGGTCACCACCATATTTGGCATATATACCTGTGACCTTTGTTACGCCCTCCTCTTGACCATCAGAGGAATTGCCTTTGGCAAAGATGAATCATGAGACATGTGCTTGAATCAAAGGGGAGAGAAAAAAACCCGTGATACATACCGTCCTTGTATTTTCCTTGATCAGACCCATCTCTTGGGACTGATACTCGGATATGGCTTTGCAAAAGCTCCATAGGATGCACGGGATCTAAGAACCTGGCTGAGTATGATATGACCGAGTGAAAAGAGATTTGAGTGGACAGAGACGGGAAGTATTTGAACTTATTGAGGCGACACGAAAAACCCACCCTTTGGACGGCCAACCGTCTATCGAGAAAAAGCAGTGAGATAGACCCAAATAGACGTGTCCTGCAGCGGTGACCTCGCACACCCATTACATAAATCTCCGGTGCTTAACGAATGCCAACGCATCATGGGTCTGACACTATATCGTCTTGATACGTGAGCACTCTAATAGTCATACCCGACGTGGACAAGCGATATAAGGTCAGGGGCATTATCCTGAAACAGCTCGCCCACCCCTTGGTCGGTATTGATTGACAAGTACAGAGATGGCATCGGAGGTACACCGTTCCAACGTTCAACCTGAGCTTTATCAGCAACCGTTTGCTAGCACACGATAAATGGTCCGTGACAAACCTTTTGACGTTTCAGCCCCAGCAACAAACCGAGTTTTGAGACGTCATGATCACTGCCAGAACAGGATTCAGAGGTCTTCCAGTTCAACAGAGAGCCTGTACGTTGTGTGAGATTGGTTAGAATGTGGGGTTTTGATTTTGACCAACAACAATTGCCGAACTTATTCTACGATTAGCCGGTACCATTTAAAATTCAAGTTACATTTATTTGTCGCTCTTTACTACCTATTTATTTATATGTTTATTTTGCACCCTTCGATGAAGACAGTTGTCGTTCAGAAATCGAGGTAAGAGTGGCCCTTCCCTAGGTGCGTCCAAGATGCAACGACCAATGTCGCACTCTCCTGGAATAGGGGTTTCTCTTTGGGACGTTGTCACAGAGAATCCGAATCCAATGGGAGAGCGGACGATTGACTCGATGAACCAGTGGCAAAAAACTCTAAAGTTCGTTGTTGCTGTGAGTGAGATGCAGCAGATAAGTCAGCATCGATCGTGGCTCACCCATATGTCTCTGCAGTGGCCATGGTATCCGGCTGAACATCATGAGGTGGCGCCGGGGACACCAACGGGGCGCCACTGTCACGATTTCGCCTCGGATGACTGATCACAAAGGCGTATAGTCTATTCTTCACGGTATACCACATGGTTCTCTCGGACTGTCGATTGTGCATGCCAATGATGGATGATATCGATGATATATATACCTTCAACACTCCATGTCCGTAATGGAAATACAATCATCTTTCATCTCATCAGATTCGCGAGTCACTTACCGTGACTGCCATGTTTTGTATCTTTGTGATTATCGTTAGATGGGCGAGCAACTTGCGGCAACGCTCGAAATTTATGTCGAGACAGACGGCGAGAATTTCAGCGGCGCATAAAACTTGACCGTAACTTGCCTGGCGGAACGCGTTCTTCAAATTGACCATCTCGACTTTAGCAAGAGTGCGAGCGTTTATTGAGTCAGATCTCAATTACTGCAACATGCCCGAGCAAATCACTTTCTATCACGATGCGCGAAAGGTACGGGGCTGTAACGTCTCTGGGGTCACTAGCGATGATGGATGCGACACAAGTTGTCGCCTTTCTGCTACAGGGTATATGATTGGCTCATATCCCGTGCCGAGCAACTCACTGATCACACCTTCAAGGTTGAAATCGCGTTGCTCGAAACCGGAGCGACCTACACAGCACACGGTTTTGACATCTACAACAAACCGGATTGGTTCGCGAGACTCAATCCGCTTACCGGGAAGGCGAGTGACGATATCTTTTCGGACACCACGTTACTGAGGTGTTACCGGATAGATTCCTGTGTTGACATATGGGGGACCCATTGTACATCCCGAGGAACCTTCCCCGCTGTCGTTCAAGATCACAGAGTCCTACGTGATCCTCGAGTTCCTCGCCGATATCTTCCCGGACTCGACCCTCCTTCCGCCCGCATCCGACCCAACGGCGCGTGCCCGCGTGCGGTTTTTCATGGATGCCGCAATTCGCAATTTGGAGACACCGTTGCTCGGAGCCAGCCGGAAGACCCAAGGGGCTTTTGATACGGTGCTCGCAGGACTCGAGAAGATCCAGGCGTTGCTTCCTGATCCAGAGGCTGCCGATGGGGGAGAGTATGCGATTGGAAGGTCGTTCACGAACGCCGACTGTGCGATCGCGCCCCTGCTGGCATGGGTACAAGTCGCTGCCAACACATTCGACTCTGAGGATGGGAAACAATTTGCGGAGACAGTGACAGGGCCCAAGTTTGAGCGGATGAAGAGGTATATGAATGCGTTGATGCAGCGGGAGAGCGTAAAGAAGGTGGTTCAGGTGGTAAGCGTATCTTTTTTTTGGCTCGTTTGGATGCTACTGACCTTGCCTGGAACCCAAGGAGGGCATGGAAGCTAGATGGAAAGCTAGGCAAGCTGAGACGAGTGCATGAAACTTGATGAGACTGGAATATTGACGTTCAAGTTATGTATACCGCTGCCACGGTATATGCTGATTGAACTTGCAAATTGTAAAGCAATGTTCTATGGTCAACCAAGTATGCTCACTTGCAGGTAAAACGAGGTCTGTCCAGAGGATGGCCCCTCGCGGGGTTCTGATAATGTTAGCATGTAAGTCACTGAAACTCCAGTAAACCTGATCAGATGCATGAAGGCATCTGCTCGAGGACATTAATGCATGGTAAATGGCCAATGGACTCGATCGACCGTCAATGGATGATAACTTGCAATGATACCCGTTACCATGTTAAACGTCATAGTTACACAGGTTATGACACTATCTATGATTACAACCACGCTTGAGTGGCAATGTACGAACAATCAGGACACTGCGTGTTCAAGAACAGAAACCATGATCCATCCAGGTCATTCCACAGTCAAGACGCGCTACATAATTGCACAACCCCAACCAGCATTTTGCCGTGCTTGCCCTTCCCTGCGCTCTTCCTCCGCTTCTCGGCGCAGGCGCTGCTCCCTGATCACTCTGTTTTGCTCCTCGATGCGCTGGAACCTCTCGCGGTCGAGCTCCCTAATCTCGTGGACCATATTGAAACCCAACCCGTCATGCGCGTCCTCAGGCTGCCATCTTACAGGACGTACACCGTTGGCACGTTGGAGCCCAGCGATGCGACGCTCTCCCACCTGTCGAAAGAGCTCCAGCTGCTCCTCAATATCCACCGGAATACCGATATCGCCTGGTCGTTCTTGAGCAGCCGGCGCATCATCGTGGATTGTCTGATGCGCGCGGTGCATGTGGGGGTAAATCGTCTCTTGAGTGAAGATGCCCATACAGCGCCAACAGATGTGTGCACCGCACCTGTCTATTGTTCAGCGGGTGAGAATGAGAACGGGCATGGTGCGCACCGGCATGAGATGTGATTACACCCTTCCAGTTTCTCAATCGGCACGTGGCACTGAGGACATTTCTTCACGCGTCCACCTTGTGACGCGATCCAGGCGTCGTTCAAACGCTCTTGTTCCTCAGGATCCCGTCGTGCCTTGCCCTCCGCACAAGAAAGACCATCGTGTGCCTCTTCGTGACATCCGTTGCACACGGCGGAGAAACAAGACGGACAATGGCGCGTTTGAGGCACTCTGCCAACTACGACCGAACGATAAATTTGTGTGCAGTCCGGCGTTTTGCAATGCTTGTACTCCTCAGGGTGTTTTGCAATGTACGTGTCAAAGGCTGCTTCTAGAAGCCGATTGAAGGGTGCCGGAGGAAGAAATTGCTGAATCGTTGGAATTGGAATGGGAACACGACACTGAGTTTCATCTCCGAGGCAAGTCAGAGGTAACTGGTCCGATTCGAGCGCCGAGGAAATGAAATGGCGGAGGCAGGCGACACAGTACGTGTGACCGCAGCCCAGTTGATGTGCAGAAGAGACTGTGTCATAGCAGATAGGGCAGGTTTCGCTACCTTGCGCTGCGCTACCAACGCCCTGGTTGCCTTTATGTGAGAGCGTGATAAGACGATCTAGCGCATGCCGTGCTTCTTCCCCGCCTGAAACTGTTATCTTTCGGGAGGACATGGTAAACTTGACGTTGTTCTCTCCAATAATTTCTTTCAACTGTTGGATCCCTTCTCTGACGAAGAATCCCACGGAGTTCCGTGCGAGAGTAACGGTGTAATCCAAAGATGCGAGCCTTTCAAGTTCGCTCTTTACCATTTCGCGAGCGCGATCCACTGCTCTCGGTGCCCCGTAAACCTTGAGGGACCGTCGTTTTGAATCGGCACGCAGGTACGCGCCAGTCGCCGAATGGATATGGGAAACGAACGGATTGCCGGGAAAACCGAAGGACCGATGCCAACCCTCCACTTTGTCCCCCCTAGCGAGATTCTCGACCCTCACCTTCAAAGCACCTGTCGCTTCCTTGACCGATCCCGAAAGTCGAATGCGCATAATGTTCCCGGAGTCACGTATATGAAGCGTACAGGCTTTTCTATCCTTGATCGAGTCCAAAAGGGAATCCCACTGCTCTTTTTGGGCCTTGTATTGCTCCACTGGGATTACAAGCGTGAAGTGCATCGGATCGGGAAGCCGGAGCCAAACTGGTTGATTGCCATACCGCTTATCTGAGAGGTGCGTGTGGGTCGTGTGGGCCTCATCCCACGAGGAAAAATGAGCGCGCGCAGCAACGACACCCTCCATGGTACAGGTGCCAGGAGGGTCGTCGAATTTTTTGAGTCCTCCTGGAACAGCCCGCTCGATATCCTCCCGAACCAGCCTAGCAATTTCCCCGACAGTGTATGAAACGCCACCAATGGGTAGGCGTTTGACGGATGTCGAATTTGCAAAGTTCTTGACATCCTCATCGGTAACGGAGGGAGGCAGATTATTGATTTTTATCGCGTTGAGCGACAGGTTGCGCACGTAGCGACCACGGGGCTGAGAGTTCATCTCTACCTTGATGCGACGACCACCGTAGATAACGCGATCGAGTTCTTTGACCTTGTCATTTGCCACAGCAATATCGACATACTCTGCGACATAACGCACGGAAGGAGCACGCCAGGATATGGTAAGAATCTCGGAACTTTGAACGTTTTCAGCGTTCATACCCTCGAGGGAGTTGGTAGCGGACGTCTCCACCCCTAGAGTCTCCTCTCGAAATTCGACACCATCCAATTCCAGGGCGAGTGCCCGCCCTGTAGCCACACCTGTGACGATGTGTGCCTCAAGCCTGCGATCTGGCCTTCTCTTGATGACGAAGTGAAAATGGTCTGTGGCCCCTGAGTCTTGGAATCCGAGAATTAAAGCGTGGATGTCATCCTCCTTTACATCGAGAGGAAGGGGTCCAACACGCAGTGTGCATGTCTCGAAACCCGTTACCAAGTTTCGAACGTCGAGTCCAGCGCTGAACGTAACGATAGAACCAAAGACGACTTGAGTGATCGTTTTGGCAGCTTCCTCTCTAGTAATGGCGTTCGCACGCTCACGGGCTGCGGCGACGTCGGCCCCCCGCGCCCGAGCACGTTCGGCTTCTAGTTGAGCGCGCCGCTCAGCATGCCGTGGATCCGAGGTAGAGTGACCTTCCTCCACAGGAAGTGCACGTGCTGTGGTAGAGGTGTTCTGCTTGTACGGCTTAGCGGAATCGGGTGCTGGTTTCTGTGTATGACGGCATGAGATGCAACATTCTGTATATGTACAAACGGGACACGTACAGATTCGATATCGTGACCAAACCAACACTTGGACCCTTTGGTACAAGTCCCAGCTTTCCAAGCACGGCAAGGAATCTCCCCACGCTTGGGTCTGGGGCGAGCATCAGAGGACTGGCGAGAAGTTGGACTAGAAGGTGTGTTTGCGGAGGTGGGTTCGAGAAGTGTAGGCTGGGAGTTGTGGCGACAAGCTCAACGTTTGAAACCTACCAACGACTCAAGAAAGACCTACCTGCACATCCGTGGCATGACTGAACCAGCACTTGTCTCCAAAGCGACAACGCCCTTGAGCATATAGTCGGCATGTAGCGGGTCTGCGATTACTGTCGGACGGCGAGGACTCAGTCGAAGGATTCATGCGGTGGATGCGTGTAAGAGAGGGGGAGATGGGAGGAACGTGGTCTCCAAGTTCCATGGGGGGGCGACCCGATCGCCACTTGCTTATACAATCGCCTCATGCATCTGCCAGTGAACCAATTGGTTGAAGCGATAGGATCAATGCGGGAATGACCACAGGAATCCCATGATAACGGACTCGAGTGGGATTCGAATCTAGAACCACAGCATCTGGTGACTTTTGAGAATTGTAACTCACTGGAGCTAGTACGGTCTTTGAGATCGGACGCAGCACTAGGCACCGCAGTAGGGTGATGACAGGAAATCTTCGCGGACTGTCAAACATTACATAAGCCAATGCTTACGGGAGGGCGCACCGCCACCCCCTGTCCTTGAATCGTGCGAATCCCACGGCCGCAGCTAACCTCAGTCTGCACCATCATCCAAGCAGATATTTACAAGATGAAGCCTGATGCTGATGGTTTGTCCAAAGACACAGTCGCTCCATTTAGGAATTGGATCCAAAGGGGTGGCGAATTCGCTGCTGAAAGAGGTTTGTTTTCAGTGGTCCCCTGTGTAACTCGAATTCAATGATTGCACTGGCAATCCCTCCGAGTCAGATAGATATCACCTCTATGTTTCGTATGGTTGCCGTACGCCGCTCCGATGTTGTCTCCGCAACGTGCCTCTCTCCTTACGTTCCTCTCGCATTCCAATACAGCATGGGCCACCCGCACACTGATCATGTGGAAATTGAAGGGCCTTGAAGACATCATTTGTGCGTCCCATCCCAGTGATATTATCGATTTCATTTTCCTTGCGTCATCGTTTTCAGCATTCACCGTTGTATCTCCCCACTTGGGCGAGTCAGGATGGCCATTTGCCAACGTCGACCCGTTCCCCGGAGCAGAACGCGACCCACTCTATGACGCGCGATATCTCAAGGATCTCTACCTCAAAGCAGATCCAAACTATGGCGGCAGGTACGCACATTCGCCAGTCCAACGTCGACGGTCATCGATCATCCCCTGTCTGACCATCAGCGAGTTTTCCTGTGTTCTAATTTCTAGTGCAGGTACTCCGTCCCAGTTCTTTGGGACAAGAAAAAACACACGATCGTCAACAATGAAAGCTCAGAGATAATCCGCATGTTCAACACCGCCTTCGACCATCTGTTTCCCCTTGAGAAAGTGGTAGTTAATATTTACCCCAAGGAGCACCACAAGGAGATTGACGAGGTCAACGAGTGGGTGGACGATGCCGTGAACAGTGCGCACTTTTTTTTTTTCCTTGTCGATTTCGGGCCTTGATATTGATTCTGATCGCAATTCATGTATGTACTTCTAGAGGGCGTGTACAAGGCTGGGCTTGCCGGATCACAAGAGGCTTACGAAAAGGCGGTGTATTCGCTCTTTGAGAGTCTCGATCGGCTCGAAAAGATGTTGACAGGCAAGGACTACCTCGTCGGCGATGCGCTGACGGAGGCAGATGTCAGGCTCTTTGTCACTCTGGTGACCCATTCTTACATTGTCTCTTGTGTGGTCCTCATCTGGTACCCATGGCACATGACAGATTCGGTTCGATCCAGTGTACGTCGGAAATTTCAAGTGCAACCTGCGGACGATCCGAAACGGCTATCCTGCCATACACACGTGAGATACCATTTTCTCAATCATGACATCGTCACTGAACGATCGATCGTTTGGGATGTTCGTAGATGGTTACGAAAACTATACTGGAACAACGACACGTTCAAGTCGACAACGAACTTCCAACACATCAAAGCCCTTTATTATTCCCAGACCAAGGTTCGCCTTCCTGTTCTCGACGCATGATGAACGGCAACTTATCCTGTCATGTTGGGCAGGCCAACCCGATGTGCATCATCCCTGCGGGGCCCATTCCCGATATCGAGCCGTTGTAGGTCCAGATATGCGTTGGTTGCGAGGTGGGTGCGGGTACAAATTACAGAACTGCACCATGTCGCATTACACGAACACAAACAGAAGTTGAAACTCACAGTTACGACGTCAGTCTCTCGGACGTGATAGAATAGGTTTCATCCGTCTTGTCTGGCCTTCCTGAATGTAGTTAAGATCGTACTGAAACCGCTCAAAACAATTCCCTTTGCCTGTAGCTTTTCGTATGTTTTTGTGATGTTGCTCGCAATTTTGAGTTGACATATCCCTGTAGGTTCTATGCAATAATCTGATATCTTGTATCGTTGTCGTGACTCTATATGTTCCTCCGTATGTTCCTCTATACATATTGATTTGGAAGACCATTCAAGTCATCGACTGGACTATTTATTACTATAGATCCTTCACCCCGACGAAACGCAATCGTTTGCAAGGGATTTCCGAGTGTCAACAAGCCAGAGTTTCAGACTCCCAATGATATCACTGAGTGCTCCCCTTGGCCCCGTACCAACATCATCAGAATCCACGATTATTCCATCCCCCGGAATATACTTTACTTACCCATTGGGTTTGGCATTTCAATTGAACATGCTTAGTCGGTCATCTTCGCTTTATAATTTACAATGTCAACCAACCACAGACAGCGTTAACGTCGATATTCCAGCTCATGAAGTTCAATTCAACCCCTAGCTTGCCTAACCTTCCACCTAGCCTCCATACCCTCCTGAATACCAAGAAAAACATTAGTAGCATCCAAACGAGTCGAGTAGAGATACTGTTACCAAATTAATCACTTTCTTGACGCTCTCCCGCTCCAACAACACTTTTGTGTACCTTTTCAACCGCTCAAACTTGGGCCCTGTCACCGTCTCCGCGAATATCTTCCCATCCTCAGAGTCGAACATTTCTGGACCCGCCTTGGTGGCGACTTGTATCCATGCCAGCAGGGGCGCAATCGCACAGTCGGCGTTCGTAAACTCATTCCCGATAGCATACTCTCCCCCATCAGCGGCATCTGGATCAGGAAGCAACGCCTGGATCATCTCGAGCCCTTGGAGTAGCTTATCGAAAGCCCCTGGGACCTTACGGCCAGCCTCGAGGAAGGGAGTCTCGAAATAGCGAGTAGTGGCGTCCATGAAGAACCGCACACGGGCGCGTGCAGCTGGGTTGGACGCGGGTGGAAGAAGGGCAGAATTCGGGAAGAGATCTGCGAGGAACTCGAGGATCACGTAGGACTCTGTGATCCTGGCAGAAAGTGGGGAAGGTTCTTCGGGATGCACGGTGGGTCCCCCGTAGGTCAACACAGGAATCTACCCGGGTGACATCTCCAAGTCAGTGACGTGTCCGTGGTATGAAAGGATGTCTTCACTCGCCTTTCCAGTAAGTGGATTGACTCGCGCGAACCATTCCGGTTTGTTGTAAATATCCAAGCCATGCGATGTGTAGGTCGCTCCGGCTTCGAGCAATGCAATTTCGACCTGCATGGAGACATGCGTTTGACATGATCAGTAGGTTGCTCAGCACAGAATACAAACCAATATACCCTGTAGCAGAAAGACGACAACTTGTGCGGCATTCATCATCGCTCCCGACCTCAGAAATTTATAGTCACTGTACCTTTCCCGTATCGTGATAGTAAGTGATTTGCTCTGGCATGTTTTTTGAGATCTGAAAGAATTACTCGGACTCTTGCTAGTCGAGATGGTCAACTTGAACAACTTATGGGTGATTCGGCAGTGCGCAAATACTTGGCCTTTATATATATTCTAGACACTTTAATAATCGTGCGAAGGGCTGGCCGGGCTCACTTGCCACTACGTATACTCTGAGACGGCGTGACTCGATCGATCATTCTCAATGCACTAAAACGGTAAACGGTTGTATGCCGCGGTACGCGTCATCAATAAACCTGACTCATCCTGTGTATGTAAAGTTTCAGTATGTGGGGTACACCCGCTGACTCGGAACGAGACGTACCCTCCAATATATTAGGGTCAATCTCGTTTCGCAACATTCCATGATTACTGTCCGAGCGCAAGGTGGTGCCGTTGCCGCCGTTGTGCATGCTCTTGCTAACGTTCAACGTTCGGGTCTCACCGGCGTTGACCAATCTCGGTAGTTGCCAGTAGACATGCCAAATATGCTGGTGACCCTCCAGATGGAGGTTAATAGGCGTGTAGTTATTCTAAGACGAACGAGGGTGTGACGTCATGCATCATGGGGCAGTTCTGGCTGCGCAAGTTGACAAGCGATGTACAGCAATTCCAGGAATAGAGATCCCCTTGACGAGATGCACCTGGTCCATTCTAGGAGTAAGTATATACGTCCTGAGTCAGGGGCCGAAATTCAACAATCGGAAACTTACTCTGCGACACAGGTCAGCCGACCGGTTGACTGGGCCGGACTGTGAGTCTATTCTCCTGGTGACATTCTTGGGCACATGAAACCGTAGAGTTGAATCGTTGGATTCGTACCTCAACGACGATACCGTGCCCTGAACAGCGCAAGATCTTCAATACATCTCATTCACTTTTCCTCCGAGGAGCTTCGGTCGAACACCCACTGGCAGTTGAAGCATCATTGCATTTCCGCTGGAGGCCAAGCATTCGAAACCCTGAAATTAACTTCTTCCAGACCTGTCGCACTCAACTTTACAGGTTCAGTGGAAAACATTTTGCGTTGGTTCCCGGGCAGAGAAAAGCAACATATCGTTGGCAATGCCAGTGGCAGTGGAAATCGTTGATGAGGTGCACGTGTTTATCTTTATTTACGGTACCTTTGGATTGATTGATCGCAAGTGTTGGCAATCTCCTTCAAGATCTGACGGCAATATCTGAATTGGTGCAAGTCCAAAAAGTGGTCTTGCTGTTGGAACGACCAGCTTGCCAGTTTACCATCGTCGCGGACTACTTTTGATTCATGCCGAAAGATAAATCTGTCGCGGCATCAAATAAAAAGGCGGCCGCGAAAGCGCAGAAGAAAGCCAAGGCTGTTCAGAAGACCGCACGCAAAGAAAAGAAGAAAGCCACAAAATCACAACAGGACAAAGATGACGATGACGATCTTGAAGGTATCCTCGAGAAGGTATATTCTCATCCGGACCATGTTGACCAACGCTCATGCTATTTTTTCCAGTAGATGAGACGGGAATGGGAGGCAGCACACGCCGTTACAGAAGAACTTGTGGAAGGACCTCCAAGTAGACGCGCAAACGCCACTCTGACGGCATGTCCAAACGGAAATCACCTCTGGTGCATTGGAGGCGAATACTTCAGCGATGATGGGAAAGCAGTCTGTTCCGCACATGCCTCTTTTGATTCTAACTGATGTTTTACCGCATAGTATTTTTACAATGACGTGTTTCGCTACTCTCCTGATAAAGTATGCTTCAGAATGAACTCCATCGACTTACGTTTCATGGCGACAATATTCTTGTTCCTGTAGGATGAATGGCGGAAATTTGTTTCCCCAACATGCCCGGGTCCCCGCTCTGCACACAGCGTTGTAGCTTCCCCCGCAGGTGGTGGAAAACTCTATCTCTTTGGTACGATTCTTACGGTTTTGAAGCAAACGCTTTTGCTCGAACGCTTTAGGTGGCGAGTTTTCTTCCTTGTATCAAAACAGCTTCCATCACTACCGCGACTTTTGGATTTTTGACATCCCAACGCACAGTTGGGAAAGAATTGAGACCAAAGTGCGACCGAGCGCACGTTCAGGTCATCGGTACGGTCGGGTTTGTATACACTGTGCTCTATTGGCTCAGTGACTTCTTTCCATGCATACAGAATGGCGATGTGGAAACATTTCATTGTCTTGTTTGGCGGGTTCTATGATCCTGGACACCGAAGTGAGTATATGCTATTCCACAAACTGTTTGATCTCAGTCAGTACACCTAGCCCAGTACCTCAACGATACATGGATATTCGACACGCAAGAGTACAAATGGCGTCAAATCGAGTTCAAAGAGCCCCAACGAAAACCGTCGTATGTTTCTCCGCAAATCTGGGCTTGCTGTCGCTGAAAGTGGTACCAACAGTCCTCGCAGCGGCTTCTCTTTTCTTCCGACGCCGGACGGCATCGTCCTCTACGGTCCGTCTTGACATCCTCTGGAAAGTGGGCGTAATTGAAATGATTCACATTCTATCTTCAGGCGGGTATTGCAAGGAATATACCAAAGGAAAACGACCCGTTGGTGTCATTCTTGATGACACCTGGCTCCTCAAGTACGATGGATTCCATTTCCGTCCTGTACGCACGTGTGCTGATGACGTACAGAATGACCCTCGATCATGCCCTTCCAACCCCACTCACGCTGAAATGGGAAAGACGCAAGACAGTGTCGTCGACGCATACCCCGACTGCGCGTGCGGGGTGTACGATGGCACTCTGGTTGGCGAAGAGCACCGGGGTCATGTTTGGAGGGGTGACGGACGAGGAGCGGGGGGAGGAAGGGTTAGAGAGCGTGTTTTGGAACGATTTGTGAGTTTGCGATTTGATTGGTGACAGAGACGATGACGATCGGTGTGTATTTTTTCGAATGAAAGGTATGGATACCAGTTGGGAGGTAACGGTCGATGGATTGCATTGCATCTCAAAAGATCGAAAAAGAAAGGTGGGGGTAAAAAGAAACAGGCCAAGCGTGGGGGAGCGATGCAGTCGACGCTTGACCATGATGAGGAATTGGAAGATGATGATGAAGCACAGGCAAGTCCGATATCACACTTGCATTCAGAACGTGCATTCAGCCTGCTTTTTAGGTTACTTCTACGCTGGCGACACAACCCAATCCGGAACTTGAACATGATGACGATGCTGATCCCGACGACCCAAACTTGACGAGACCGATGCCGCGCTATAACGCCATGCTCGCAGTGCTCCGGAATACGTTGTACATGTCCGTCGATCCTCACCATGCGACTCATATGCAACCTCACGCTTTGTTGTTATACAGCTATGGGGGCATCTTTGAGTTGGGCACGCGGGAGTATACACTGGACGATTTTTATACCTTGCAGTTGGACAAATTGGACCGGTTCGTATGTCTCAAGTCTAGTGGGATCGTCATCCCAACCGAGGCAGAGGAGAGCAGTGACGATGAAGAGGAAGGTGAAGGAAGTGACGAGGACGAAGGTGAAGATGAAGACAGCGAAGGAGTGTCAGACTCAGAGGATGAGAGGCGAAGAAGGAAGACGAAAGGCAAGGAGAAAAAAGGAAGGAGAAAAGAGGTAGAGGACAGCGGAGAAGAGCCAGAAGGGGTCATTGAAACCGATGCAAAACCGGGAGCGCCAAGTGAAGCATCGGAGGCTGAAATGCCTGTCGACAAGGTATGTTGTATAAACACATGTATGCTGTCAGTTGATATCATCCGTGCTATACTAGGACGACCTACGGGCCCGAGCGACAGCGTTCATGGGGGTCGCTGAAAGGGACATGACGCGCTCTGCAGAAGACGTGATCAGTACGCCAGCGCCGGGGGAGACGTTAGCCACGTTCTATGCGCGTTCCCGTACGCGTTTTCCATGTGATTCATGCTCTTCATTGACTCTGGCCATAGGCGAGTACTGGGCACAGAAAGCCCATCAGGAACACGCCAGCGATAGTCGGGGTAAGCAATTACGGCGGGATGGATTTGGACTTGCTGAAGCACGATATGGTGAGTCGATCACGCCAGGATCCTGGTTGTCTCGTGCTCAATCCGAGATGATAGTGGAATATAAACCAATCTTGGAAGAAGTGGAAAAGATCTTGGCAGAGGCTGGGTTGGACGAGGACGAGATGAAGGTGCAGGCTGCGAGAGATGGTGGCGTAGGTACTGGGCAGAGTCGGAATCGTCGTTGATGGAGCGGGGTGTCCCAGGACGCTCTTTTCGTCCACAATAGCCATCACCGGGGCTCCATAGGTCGTCATTCACTATGACAGAATCATCGCACTGGAACGTTGTAAGTGCACAAGGGGACGCGAATTCGAAAGAGAGCTAGGAATGTCGTGTGGATTGCCAATGACGGCAGTAACATTCCAGTCGTGGGAGTGAAACACTTAGATAGACATGGTGTAGGGAACATGGGGGCAGTGTTGCTTTCAATGTCGGCGAAGGGCGCTAGCTGCGCAAGAAATATAAAGACATAGCGATGCCACTACCGCAAAGAGTCAAGACTCCCCCGTGGGGTGAGAAAGTTGCCCTGATTGCATACCACAGAGTGCGGACTTGTAATTGCAGCAACAGTTTGCACCGCTTACAGTAAACTCATCTGTCCTTCTGTTCACCTCAACGCAACCGTTACTCCTTTCTAATCTGGGCCGGCATGCTGCCAGCGAATCCAGTCTTCGTACAGGAGCGCTGACTACATTGCAGATTTATCCTTCGCCGGAGACGCGAATGCCAACTCGAACTTGAAGAATCGATGAAATCACCCGCTCGAAGGCTTGGGGTATCTCAGGTCTTCAGCCTCTGCCAGTGATCTCGACTATCGGATATCGAAGCCATGGCCATTGACGAGATCAATGTTGACCCTCTCGAACACGAGCAGGACTAAGCATCCACTTTGGCTGTTGGCGATTGTGCATCAACACGATCTTCTGTCGAAGTGCTGTCTGCGCGTTAGGTCCGGACTGGCTGGCTCATCGCTCTCTTTCACAAGTTCACCAGTGGCTTGGTAGTGCAACTTTGTAGCGCCTGGATCGATCTGCTCACTTTCCGGAGAGACTTAGAGAACGACGGAGACCTTGATGACATGATGCTCATGCTGACTGCTATTCATGAATATGGTGTAAGTCGGTTTGTACCCTGAGTAGTAACTACTCAGCACTATTGCCTTCAGGCCCATCACTCGTTCAGGTCTGGTTTTTATACCATAGTCAGGTCTCGAATTGGGGTGTCTGGCCGACCGCTACATTCGAATTCAAGTTTCGCCCTGAAGTCATGTATCCTTAATCTCAGTGATGTTTTTCTGTAGCAGTAGCTTGCTGTAACCTAAAGAATTATTATCAACGTTGTTCAACCTGTTGTGGGTTGTTGACACCGGCTCCTTAACTCATAGTATTACTGGCAGTCGACACCGAACGAGCAACGACGAAAATGTTCACTCGCTTCCCATTCCTTCGCTCCAAAGCTCCCGTGGACGGCCCTGGAGAAGTGCTCGGAGAACCCCCCGGTGACGTTCCCGCAGAATCCACTACAATACTGATCGACAACATCAGAGAGAAATTCGGACGTTTCAGAATCCTTATCATTGGCCGTGCTAATGCTGGGAAAACTACGATACTCAAGCAGATCTGTAACTCTACAGAAGACCCAGAGGTCTACGATGGAAGTGGGAAGAAGGTGTGCTAATTCCTCACGAGACGTCGACGCGGGGCACTGATGGTCCGAGATCAGGTCGACCCAGCAGAGATCGAGGGAACCACGGATGTGAGTTCCATAGTCACAATTCCGTGACTGTGAGCTCGTTATCAGCAACATTCGACTAACACATCTCCAGCGCGGAATTCATAATATCGAGAATGAATTGGTCTTTCGAAGTAACCCGAATTTCATTTTTCACGACTCGCAGGGCTTCGAAGCTGGAAGTATAGAAGAATTCGAGCAGATGAAGGACTTTGTTTCAGACCGCGCAAATACAACATTCCTGAAGAAGCGTATCCATGCCATATGGTAATCAGGGATAGCAGCATGTATGTACCAACAATGACATGTTATTGAATAGGTACTGTATTCCTATGAATCAATACCACCGGGCAGTCTTGGCTGCCGAGGAACAGTTTTTTGATGAGTGTGACACCGGAAATGGTAAACATTCCTCGACTATAATGACAGCTTGTTCATTTTTCGTGTTTGTTTGCAGTGCCTGTCATACTTGTGCTCACAAAATGTGATGCACTTCTGCTGCAAGGCCTTGCAGCCTTAACACCTGAGGAGAAAATGCTACCCCGAGAGGAAAGACTTGTGAGGGGCCAGGAAAATGCTGAGAGCATGTTAAAGAATAATTCTGTATGGGCAAAGGTAAAGTGTATGAGGTATAAACCAACAGCAAAGGTGGAGTTAAGGGGTATGTGTATATATAATTTCTTTTTACATGACATGGAAACTGATGTCATGCATAAAGACTTGGACAAATCTGATGAGGGGTGTAAACTTCTCATTGAAATGACTGTGAGGGCCTTAGGTGAAGAAACCCTGCAAATGCTGCTTGTGACTACACAACACACAAACATCATGCTCTGCATTGAGTTTGCCATGGAAAGGTAATTAGATAAAGTGTCCATCATTGAGTATACCTGTTAAATATCTTATAGGATTCTGATACCTTTCATAGACCACAAACACAGGGTAAATGAGTCACTCACTAGTGCTGAACAGCAGTCCATGAGGGAGGCAATTGCATCATGGTTTCCACATATTGAGGTAAGCAAGCTTGTAACATATGTATAGTGTAAATTAATAGTCATGTTAATCTATGTCTTCTTATTTATAGAGTGTAAGCACTTTGATTATAAATAGGCTTCCAGAAAGATGCTAATCCATGCCCTTCTGTCTTGCCCTTGTCCTCTCATTCATAGTTTGTAAGTGCTCTGATTGTGAAGGGATTTTTAGGTGGATGCTGATCCATGCCCCTCTATGTTAC
Source organism: Chiua virens (assembly GCA_019787685.1). NCBI lineage: Eukaryota > Fungi > Basidiomycota > Agaricomycetes > Boletales > Boletaceae > Chiua > Chiua virens. The sequence continues at coordinate 67,495 of JAHNUO010000059.1, forward strand.
CCTTGCCCTCTCATTTGTAGCAAGTAAGTGCTCTGATTGTGAAAGGGCTTTCAAAATGATGCTGATTCATGCCCCTCTGTGTTCCCCTTTCCCTCTCATTCATAGCAAGTAAGTGCCCTGATTGTGAGGAGGCTTTCAAAAGGGTGCTGATCCATGTGTCTGTCTTGCCCTTGTCCTTTCATTCATAGTTTGTAAGTACTCTGATTGTGAAGGGGCTTTCAGAAGGATACTGATCTATGTCCCTCTGTGTTGCCCTTGTTTTCTCATTTATAGCGAGTAAGTGCTCTGATTCTGAATGGGCTTTCAAAAGGATGCTGATCTGTGCCCCTCTGTGTTGCCCTTGTCCTTTCATTCATAGGGAGTAAGTGCTCTGATTGTGAAGGAACTTTCAGACAGATGCTGATCCATGCCCCTCTGTCTTGTTCTTGTCCTCTCATTCATAGTTTGTAAGTGCTCTGATTGTGAAGGGACTTTCAGAAGAATGCTGATCCATGACCCTCTGTCTTGCCCTTGTCCTCTCATGCATAGGAAGTAAGTATTCTGATTGTGAAGGGGCTCTTGAAAGGATGCTGATTCATGCCCTCTGTCTTGCCCTTGTCCTCTCATTCATAGTTTGTAAGTGCTCTTATTGTGAAAGGACTTTCAGAAGGATGCTGATCCACTGGCATGCCCCTCTGTCCTGCCCTTGTCCTCTCATTCATAGGAAGTAAGTGCTTTGATTGTGAAGGGGCTTTCAGAAGGATGCTGATCCATGCCTATGTCTTGCCCTTGTCCTTTTATTTATAGGGAGTAAGTGCTCTCATTGTGAGGGGGTTTCAGAAGGATGTTGATCCACCTCTGTCTTGCCCTTGCCCTTGTCCTCTCATTTATAGTTTGTAAGTGCTCTCATTGTGAAGGGGCAGTCAGAAGGATGCTGATTCATGCCCCTCCCCTTGTCCTCCCATTTATAGGAAGTAAGTGCTTTAATTATGAAGGGGCATTCAGAAGGATATTGATCCATGCCCCTCTGTCTTGCTCTTGTCCTCTCTTTCATAGTTTGTAAGTGCTCTGATTGTAAGGGGGATTTCAGACAGATGCTGATCCATGCTCCTCTCTCTTGCCCTTGTCCTCTCATTCATAGGAAGTGAGTACTCTGATTATGAAGGGGCTTTCAGATGGATGCTGATCCATTCCCCTTTGTGTTATCCTTGTTCTCTCATTCATAGGAAGTAAGTGCTCTGAATTTGAAGGGACTTTTAGGTGGATGCTGATCTATGTCCCCCTGTGTCCCCCTTGTTCTCTCATTGATAGTTTGTAAGTGCTCTCTGATTATGAAGGGGCTTTTAGGTGGGTGCTGATCTATGCCCCTCTGTCTTGCCCTTGTCCTCTTGTTCATAGGAAGTAAGTGCCCTGATTGTGAAGGGGCTTTCAGAAGGATGCTAATCCATGCTCCTCTGTCTTGCCCTTGTCCTCTCATTTATAGCGAGTAAGTGCTCTGATTCTGAATGGGCTTTTAAAAGGATGCTGATCCATGCCCCTCTGTCTCTTTCATTTATAGTTTGTAAGTGCTCTGATTATGAAGGTGCTTTCAGAAGGATGCTGATTTATGTATGCCCCTTCTATTGTCCTCTCATTTATAGGAAGTAAGTGCTCTGATTTGAAGGGACTTTCAGAAGGATGCTGATCCATGCTCCTCTGTGTTGCCCTTGTTCTCTCATTCAAAGGAAGTAAGTGTTCTGATTGTGAAGGGTCTTCCAGAAGGGTTCTGATCCATACCTCTCTGTGTTGCCCTTGTTCATTCATTCATAGGAAGTAAGTACTAGTACCTCAAGTGTGAAAAAGAACACTGATCCATATCTATCTTATTCTTGTTCTCATACTTATAGTTTGTAAGTGATCTTTCATTGACTTTAATTCCTAGGGATACTAATATTTATACACTCTTAGGATGTGAGCCTTTATGTTCATCCTTGAGAACCTGAATTTTTTAACATTTCTTTTCTATTCATTTTACTTAGCAGGTATGAGTCAAATTTTTATTTTTACCTCATTGTCACTTTTTCTTTCATAGGAGGTTTGTGATATTTCTATATTTCACCATACAAACAATCATGTCCAATTTGTAGATATTAGTATCTTCAAGAGTATGTGGATTTATTCTTTTTATTGTCCTCTCATTTTGCTTAATTCACATTAGAATCAGCTTGTAGCTTCCTCAGCTGCAGTACCACACTCAATATCCTTCTCATCTATTGTAAGTACATTGATTGCATCATTATTTTTACTTCACATTTTATGATATACTTCAGCTTCCAATGCAAGGCACTCTGTTGACCAAAGCACTTCATTCTGCCATTGGTTAGCTTTTGATAACATTTAGTGATTACACTCATTGGTATCTGTAGGTTATGCTATTGTTCTAGAACATTCCTTCTTTCTACACCAACAAGGTGTTCAGGATCCAATCAAAGTGGCTGACAAACTTTACAAATCATCTGGCACAATCAACACTGTCAAGAAAGCAATCTCTGAGCTCATTCCTGAATATGACTTTAATGATCACAAGGGAATGAAGCAGCTTATCATGCATGTCATATCTCAGAATCTGATCTGTAAGTTATCAGTCCTCTTGATCATCATTCTAAACATATTTTCGAAAATTATAGCAAACAATATCAGATAATGAACCACCTTTCATAATGGTACAAGGTCCAGGATGTGTTTGTGTTAGGATTTCTTTCTTTTGCCATATGACCTAAATTCTTCCTTTAAACTTGAACCTGTTCTGCTTATTTGAGTTTGCTGAAGCCTTACACAAACCCTGTTGACTCACTTAATCCCATTGTATTCCATGGGCTTATATCTTACATATTCTGTCTCTGTTTCTGTCAATTTCTATTTCCTGGAAGCACACAGTTGTTTGATGATAAAAATGACCTTCAGTACTCCTACACAACACCAGTGTGATGGAGCAATCTAAATGAAAGCAAGATATACAATAAAAAACCATGGTTCCTATATTCAATGCTTCCCTTCCTTAAACCATGAGCAATAGCACCACTACCACCTCTTCTTCTTCTGTGATCAGATCAAACATTGTGCTTGCCCCTGGTGACAATGGGTCCAGCTCAGGGGCCCTGATCATTCATCCCAAGTATTGGAACAATTGAAAAGGTGTTGAATGAATGGAGAGATGTACCATGCACATGCATCCCACTGTTCCAGCACACATGTCACTTTGTCCTCATCCTCATCCTCTTCAGGAATGTGTTGTATACATAGGAATCTTCTCCACTCACTCTTGTTTCATGCCATATAGTGGCTCTGCAAGGGGAGGGTGTTAGGGGCCTAATGCCTGTTTATATTTATTCCCATTTTTCTTACTACACTTCATTCTACTGCCATAATCATGTGTGAAACATGATTTAAACAGTAGATACATAGCAAGGGCTGCAATCAGTGACCCTTAAATACATTTTAACCTTGTACCTTGTTCACTCAATACAGATGGTTCTCATCAGTTATCACCAAACTTTATATGAACAGTGCCCTGAGAATATCCTCTGTGAAATCGAGATAGACCCATCATTAATGGCCCAACCAGGTACCTTGCTGCAGTTGTCCATTCAAACTATCCTCTGCAGAGCACAGGAAACAAGAACTTTCAGTACTTTTTGCAGATCTGTGCAGGTGATACAACATCATCATCTAATTCATGCATTACTGCTACAAGTTGTTGGAAAATCATGACCACAATCTATATAGAAGGACCACAGTCATGGAACCAGAAATTAGAAGTATCAGTGTCCAACAATCAGCAATTAAAGACACTGTTCCTCTTCCGCAGCTGGTGGCGCTCGACAAATAAGAATACATAGGGAAGACGTATCCCAGACACTACTCAACTCCTGATTTTCGGCGGTATCAGGCGAGATAAGCCATGACCAGACTCTTCAACACCAGTCATACACATGTTACCGTCAGGGTTCTAGACATCCCAGAACAAACGGTGACTCGTACCCGGTCGTCAGAAACCATGCCCACCAAGACGAGGTTGGAGGGTCCGATGCACAACAAGGCTTGAACCTTCTCAGATTCTTCCCCGTTGAGTATGTGTAGCAAGAATTCGATGGCCCGTTCGCCCTAGTCATCAACAAAGGTGTCTGTACGCTGACGACATGGGTAAAACGCATCAAACAGAACGTAAGGAACTTCGTGCGCCATCAAGATATCGAAAATGACTTGAAGCACGCGTGTCTTGAGTACTTCGGGGGAAGATTGGACTTGTGTGACGAAGAGCTGGAAGGAGGTAAAGACCATTCGCTAGCAATGTGCACGTCAATGGCGTTCGATAAGTGTAAGTGTAATCGTACGCGTGCGATGAGACAACACAACCCAAAGCACACGAGGCCTTTTTCACGGAGTGCGAGCTCCTTGCGCTTGACGGCTGAAATGATCGGTTCACCCAAGATCCCTTCTAATGTCGAATTCTCTTCGAAAGTGTGAAAACGTCGTCTACGAGTACCCTCTTAGAATGGCGAAATTGACTTACGCCATTCACGCGTTCCAACGTCCCGATGCAAAGAGACAAACACCGAACATCAAGTGCGTCTACTCGTACCTGTTCTTCACGACGTGCCATGATGGTACCGGTACTTGGGCTGCATCGTCTTCGTTGCCGTCTTCTCCGCTATCCCCATCTTCTTCGTCCTCAGCATCGTCTTTCTCTCCATCCTCCTCATCTCTCAGTTCGTGTACGACTTCGACGACAACACCCTTGACACGTCCAGGCAACGTGAGACCAACCCTTCAGGTAGGTTCTTTTGGCCAATCATGTCTCGCACAAGCTGAAACATTTTGCGCCAACCGATCCCGTCCGCGTAGTCGAAGTTCACTGCGAGTTTGAGCATCTCCACAATGACGAACACGGTATCTAGGAGCAGATCGTCCAGGTATTTGTCCGCGTCACGATCGGAGCGTTCATTAGTGCCGAGACCCGCATAGTTCATCTCGGACTACCACATCGAAATCTTGGAATTCGTAGTAGATGTTTTGAATTAATATGCGATAAGTTACGACAGGTAGAGATCCTTCCAACTTTATTCAGTCGTTGGTTGCGATAGCGAGCTCCACACATACACGCCAAAAAATGACTGCGTTTTGGAGTCAGACGAGTTCGTGTCACGATTTCAAGCAGATAAGTGCGCACCTTTGAACTCGAGTGGTCGAATATATCGACGTGTGGTGTGAACGTGCAGATGGTTTGCGAGGGAGAGTCCTGCTGAAGTCAGTGTAGCTAGAGAAATGATCGTGACTGAGAGAACGTGACACCCTGTCACACACCTCGACTTGCTCTTTGACCACGACATGGCTCTAACCGTGCGTTACTTGATCAACCCTCTTTCAAACGCTGACAACAAATTCAGGACATTTCAGTACCCACGGACGAAGACGTCCTAAGCGACTTCATTCCAAGCAATATCGTGTCCAGGCAGGCAAGTGCTTTAACCCCCCTCCATGTGGCCATATGTTCATCGCGTGTCAACTCCCTCCCTACAGCAAAGTGAGGGTCCCGATGACGGCGAGAGCGAGTATGTCGATGGCGGCGCGAGCATGGAAGAAGACGAGTTGGAGAGTGACCAAGACGACCAGGTTTGCATCTCGTGTCTCTACCCTTGCCAGCTGACCTCCTCTTTCTTCAGGCACCCGTCGCAAGCGGTTCTTCCCCATCCAAATTAACAAAGGTGCAACAGTCTGCAGAAAGACAGCAGAAGAAGCAGAAACGGAAAGCGGACGAAGGTCAGCTTCACGCAAAGAGGCAGGAAATGGACAAAGCAAAGGTATGTCCGTCGGCTCTGAATTCTTGTCCTTTTCTTACTCTGGCAGGTCACCGACGCAGTCAAGCGCTACGCTTATCTGTTGGGTCAAACAGACCTCTTCAAATATTTCGTCGACATCAAGGTCAGTTACGTTCCTGTGTGCACAGCGTCCCCTAATCCCTGTATATCTGCAGAAAGCCCGTGATCCTCAATATGCCGCGCTCTTGGATGCCCAAGCAAAACAGCGTGGAAGAGGTCGCAAGAAATCTGTGTACGTGTTCCTGTTGTCGATCCCGTCCTATGTTCATCTCTCCGCAGGGACCAAAGCGCTCGCCATAGGAAGTCGGAGAAAGAAGAGGACGAGGAAATGCTCAAAGATGGCGAACTCGCCGCCGAAGGTGATGACCAGCCCTACGTCTTCGAAGAATCACCAAGCTGTCAGTCTTGTCATCTTTACCATCGTATCTCTACTTATTTCTTGACAGTCATAAATGGCACCATGAGAGCATACCAGCTGCAGGGATTGAACTGGATGGTTTCATTGCATCACAATGGTCTCAACGGTATCCTTGCCGATGAAATGGTACGTCCCTCACCAACTCCATTCATCGTCATTATTCAACTTCACCCGCAGGGTCTCGGCAAAACCCTCCAAACTATCTCATTCTTGTCCTACCTCAAGCATTATCGTGCTGTTCACGGCCCCCATCTAATTGTAGTGCCCAAGTCCACACTCCAGAATTGGGCACGAGAATTCGAACGGTGGACATCGGACACCAACGTGGTGGTTCTAACCGGAAGCAAGGAGGAACGCGCTGAACTGATCGCCGATCGACTCATCCCTCAAGATTTTGATGTTTGTGTCACCTCGTATGAAATTTGTCTTATAGAGAAATCGGCGTTGAAGAAATTCTCTTTCGAATACATCGTTATCGATGAAGCGCATCGTATCAAGAACGTAGACTCAATCCTTGCGCAGATCGTTCGCGCCTTCATGTCTCGAGGTCGTCTATTGATTACGGGTACCCCACTTCAGAACAACTTGAAGGAGTTGTTTGCCCTCCTCAATTTCATCTGCCCCGAAATTTTCTCTGACTATGCGGATCTCGACGTTTTTCTGCACAAGGACGATGTTGGTGCTGATGGCGAGGAGGAGAAGAGCAAGAAAGTCGTCGAGGCCTTGCACAAAATATTGCGCCCTTTCCTCCTACGTCGTGTCAAGTCCGATGTCGAGAAGAATCTTCTTCCGAGTAAGACGTGCTTTGTCACCTTATAAGATGAGATGACTGACTGTAATTTCAGAGAAGGAAATCAATATATATGTCGGTCTCACCGACATGCAGCGCAAGTGGTATCGCTCCGTGTTGGAGAAGGATATAGATGCAGTGAACGGTATTTATTTTGTGCTCTATATGAAGCTTTTGATCTGAGCTTTTTCGCAGGATTGACGGGCAAGAAGGAGGGGAAAACCCGTCTCATGAACATGGTCATGCAGGTACGTCTTTCAATCCATGCCGGATACCCTATTGAATCCCTTTGTAGCTGCGTAAAGTGACATGCCATCCGTACCTGTTCGATGGTGCAGTAAGTTCCTACTTGTCTATGACTCGTCTGCATTTGCCAATTCTATCTGCGTAATCAGGAACCAGGCCCACCGTACACGACGGACGAGCATCTCATTGAGAACTGCGGGAAGATGCTCATTTTGGACAAGTTGCTACAGTCCTTGAAGGCGAAAGGTTCAAGAGTGTTGATCTTCAGTCAAATGAGTCGCGTTCTGGATATACTAGAAGATTATTGTCTCTTCCGAGCGTTCAGTACGTCGCAAGCTCTGCTGTAAACATCTGGAACTTTTGACTCGGGCTCATTTCTTCACAGAGTACTGTCGCATCGACGGTAGCACGGCCCACGACGACCGAATTGTCGCCATCGACGAGTATAACAAACCAGACAGTGAAAAGTTCATCTTTTTACTCACTACTCGCGCTGGAGGTCTTGGGATCAACTTGACGACTGCCGACATCGTCATTCTGTACGATAGCGATTGGTAAGTGTCCAGAGCAACAGAAGCAGGTGGGGTCTCACCCCCTTTCCAGGAACCCACAGGCCGATTTGCAGGCTATGGACCGAGCTCACCGAATTGGACAGACCAAGCAAGTATACGTGTTCCGCTTCATTACGGAGGGCAGCGTTGAGGAGCGCATGCTGGAGCGTGCTGCGCAAAAACTTCGTCTTGATCAGCTCGTCATTCAACAGGGTAGACAGCAACAATCCAAAGGTAAGCTTCGTAAGTCGGCTCATACGTTACTAAATCATCTTGGGATCTAGCTGCGAGCAAAGACGAACTGCTCGACATGATCACACATGGTGCAGAGAAAATCATCAGCTCTTCCGACGAGTGAGTGCCTTCCACGATAGCCTCTGTAATCTTATTGAAACTTCATTTTAGCATCCTCATCAATGAGAATATTGAAGCCATCATTCAGCGTGGCGAAGAACGTACCGCAGAGCTGAACAGCAAATATGAAGGCCTCAACCTCGAAGACCTCAGTAACTTCAAGTCCGATAGTAATTTACAACAATGGGAAGGCGAAGATTTCCGAGGTGGTGCAAGGAAGAGTCTCAACCTCAATATGCTCTCGTTATCGAAGAGAGAGAGGAAGATGAATTATTCCGTGGATAGCTACTTCAAGGACACGTTGCGCGCTGGTCCGTCGAAGACAGAAAAGGCACCCAAAATGCCACGTGCGCCGAAGCAAATACAGATGTGAGTTGATCGCTATTATCCTATGCAAACGGTATTTTGATCAGGTTTGCAGTCAGGATTTCCAATTCTTCGACCCGGCACTCGCTCAGCTTCAGGAACGAGAACTAGCCGTCTTCAAGGTATGGCTAGTAACGATGCCGAAGGATACTTGGGCTGAATGTACTCTGCTTTTAGTGCTTGAATGGCATTGCTGCGACTGTGAGAGAACCTCAAGGGGCGGAGGACACTCCGGAGAAGCTCGAGGCAGAGCGCGCCGCGGCCCAAGAGTTCATCGATACAGGTGATATCTACTAAGTCCCGCCGTCTATAAGCCGTGCTGACATCACACCCCTCGCAGCCGAGCCTCTTACCGAGGAAGAACAGGCACTGAGGGAGCAGTATACGGAAGCTGGGTTCCACGACTGGAGTCGGAGAGATTTCCAGCAATTCGTTCGCGCATTGGAAAACTACGGCTGGTAAGCTGAATTTCTTCCATCCCACATGCGTTGCCCTGACATATTCATCGTCGTCTAGGACGGATGATTACGAACTGCTCGCTTCGGAAATTCAGGACAAGGACGCAAAGGCCGTAAAGCGGTACTACACTTACTTCAAGAAACATTGGAAAGAACTCGCCGAACACCCTCGTATCGCCGCTCGTATCGCCGAGGGTGAGGCGAAGCGTAACAAACGATCTAACCTCGAATACCTTCTTTCCAAGAAGATCGGCTCCGTCAAACACCCCATGCAGGAACTCGAACTCAACTATCCGACGACCAAGGGCAAGGTCTACTCGGAAGAAGAGGACCGGTACTTGCTGTGTCGGCTGAACCACTACGGGATGCCGGCAGAGGACGTGTACGAACGCATCAAACGAGATATCTCCGAGTTTCCTGTGTTTCGATTCGACTGGTTTTTCAAGAGCCGGTCGACGCAGGAGCTGCAGCGCCGGTGCAACACCTTGTTGGGCATGATCGAGAAGGAGGCGGAGGCGCTCGTGCAGCAGGAAGGAAAGTCCAAGGGGAGGGGCAAGGTGCGTTCTTATGTCGTCCGTGTCGTCTGCGCTCACACGTGGTGGGGTCTGTAGAAACGGGGTCTGGACGACGTGCAGAAGGAGGACGAGGTCAAGGACTCGAGGTCGCCGACACCGGTTGCCCCTGCGCCGAAAAAGTCGCACAAGAAGAAGAAGACGTAGGGATATGCATCTCGGTACCCCGCCCGGACGACGTTGGTTTGTTCAGTGTTGTTGACGTTGTAGAATATTGAAATTTACTTGCATAATGAGACCTTCAATCAAAGTTGTTCGTATTCGCAGTACTTACTCCGGTGAAACCGAGTCAAGTTTGCACTACATAAACTGCCAAGCGTGCGTCCGACGTATCAAAGCTTGAGGTAAAATTCTGATTCGTGTCACCCAAGAATCTAACTATAGGGTTTGCAAATCTACTACTAGTTACTAGTTTGCGTCAACACTTCTCAGCAGGATCCGCAGAGCACCGACGTCAACGGAGACGGGGTATTCAAGTCGTATACAAATGTACACACACGTTCAAGTTGAAATTGAAGCTTGAACACATACATCGACAGTCGACTCCAAATCAGAGCTGTGCAATACGATGGAGTCTACCATTTCTGCCATCCCATCTGTGAGTCGGTAATTCTCCTCTCTTTGCGTCTGACCGTTTTCTTCGTCACCTCCAAAGCACACACAGGTGCTCATCGTTGGCGGTGGGCCAGCGGGCAGCTACACCGCGGCGGCGCTCGCGAGAGAAGGCATCCAAGTCGTCTTGCTTGAGGCGGCCGAGTTTCCTAGGTGCCGTTCTGTGTCATTAGTTTTTCCCTGTCTTGAAAGGCGACCGCAGATACCACGTCGGCGAGAGCCTCATCCCATCCGTACGGCACTATCTCCGATTCATCGATGCGGAACAAACGTTGGTCGAGTGGGGTTTCAAGCACAAGGTATGCAGTGATGGAGACGGTGGTCGTTTGATCCTTTGTGAACTGCCATACTTAGCCAGGGGCAGCATTCAAGTTGGACCAATCCAAACGGGAAGGATGTGGGTTTTCGATGCTCGTAATCTTAGAGTCTCGTTTTGACCGCCGCCTTTCGACATCCAGACACGGACTTTGTGGCACTGGGACACACCAATAGTTCCTGGAACGTGGTCAGTCAACGAGTCTCTCTTGAGCGAGCGATCCTCCGTACATACATGTCGACATGTTATAGACCCGTGCCGACTTTGACAAGATGCTGCTCGACCACGCCAAGGGGTCTGGCACCCGTGTCTACGAGCGCACGAGGGTGACATCGATCCGTTTCTCAAACGATCGCCCCGTGTCCGCTGAATGGACACGTTCGCGGTCGGAAACTGGTTCCCCGGACCACGCGGCACAAGGAGAGATCTCTTTCGACTTTGTAATCGACGCATCCGGACGAGCAGGGCTGATATCCGATCGACACCTCAAGAACCGCCATTACAACGAGACCCTAAGAAATATCGCGTTGTGGGGGTACTGGACAGGTGTCGGGACCTATGGACTAGGAACTGGACGAGAAGGTGCGCCGTGGTTTGAGGCGCTGAGAGGTGAATACGAATTAGCTTCAGCTGGTTGACATGGTTTGTGATTTCTATGTAGACGACTCGGGCTGGGCGTGGTTCATCCCCCTGCACGACGGCACGACGTCTATTGGTGTCGTCGTGAACCAGAAGCGGTACCAGGACCAATGGAAGGAAACCCCGGGTCCATCGACACTTTGCAAGCGCTATAGGGCGCTATTGGCGCTGGCACCGAGCCTAGTTCAGCTGATTGGCACTGGCACGCTTGTAGCGAAACATACCGAAGGTGATTCGCGAGGTGGGGCGGATCTAGTGGTCCGATCCACGGCGGATTTCAGCTATTCGGCGGCCAGGTACGCAGGAGAAGGATTTCGGATTGTCGGGGATGCAGGAGGTGCGTTGTCGTATGTATGGTACGCTCTAAATCTTGGCTGAAGGCAACGATAGCATTCATTGACCCACTGTTCTCCTCGGGAGTGCATCTGGCGATGACGTCTGCCTTGTCGGCCGCCGCGTCCATCTGCGCATCCATTCGTGGGGACTGTTCCGAGGCAATCGCTGCTGCGTGGCACACGCGACGATTTACGTTGAGTTACACGAGGTGAGTGGAGGAATGGGATGGACTCACGGAGTGTCCACTCAAACGAGAAGCTCCAACTGAATAGGAGATGCCCGCCAGATTTCAGATGGTCGTGTTGAGCGCATACAAGCAAATCCGGGCCGCACGTTTCGACGTGCTCTGCGATGTCGACGAGGACGGGTACGAGCGCGCGTTTGCATATATTCGCCCAGGTACGTGTGGTCAACCGATCATGGATCACGTTCCGTCCCTCATACCATGTTCACGTTCCCCTTCCAACGTCAAGTCATCCAAGGCGCGTCCGACATGGGTACACGGTTGTCCGAGCGAGAGTTGCAAAATGCGCTCGAATTTTGCAGCAAGTTTTTTGAGCCGACGGATCCCGAACAACGGGCGCGTGCGTTGCGAAGTGGGCTGCCGGGTCACCTGTTCGACGTGTCGTTGGCACCAGTGGATCCTAAAGAGCTAGACGTGGTGTTGGTAGGACCACGCAACGAGGACCAGAAGGCAAGCGACGGCGAAGGAAAGGACAGGTTGTCACTGGTGGAGACGGAGGTTCGATCGGTAAGGATGGTGATGGAGCAGGCGAATGCGCGCCGAGTGGTGCATCGCGAGTATCTCGTGAATAATTTGGAGACGGAGGAGATTGATGGGTATGTGGTGAGGTTGCGAGAAGGATCACTTGGGTTGTCGAGGGTGCCCGGTGTCAATGGCGTAATGCTGGTTTGAGAATCATTGAACATGGACAACTATCTCAACGATGAAACGGAGGAACTCCAAAGTCTGCAAAGATCAGTCTACAGTTACGTTTGAATTCGAGGATTCGAGACGTTGACACCGCTGTCACATATGAAAATCATCAACACTGGTCAGTTGCAATTTAAATACCATCATCGGTCCTTCTAGCAACATCGCAGTTGTATGACAATGGGCAGGAATGAGAAAGATGATATGTCTCAAGTTCAGAGTCCAAAAATGCGATTGTAGCGTGAGAGAACATTGCATGTGTCGGCCCGCGAGGAGGCACTCTGAGAGTGAGAGGCAGTTCCTGCGAGCGTACCTTTCCCTCTTCTTAGTTGCATCTACTCAAGGTGTTTTCCAGGTTTCGCAGACTTCGCCGGTGGTTTGCAAAACGTAAGTCAGTGAATGGATCAATCGTCGCGGAATATTGACGGCAGATGCAAGAATCGAAAGAGATTCCCAGCAGCGCAAAGCAAAAGTCGATCCAAGAGGCGATGCCGGCTAGGATCCACCAAGAAGGCACGTCCGAGAGCCAACTTGAAGGAAAGGTGTTCGAGACCGGAGGCCGATATATCATAAGCTCAGTCGCGTTCCTTTCTGATGGAACATACTTCGTGAGTGGTGACGACACAGGAAGGGTTCGATGCTGGCATATACGTGACGACCTTAACTGTATCGATGAGGTGGAGATGATTCAACCCCGGAGGCCGTCCTCATGGGTCAACAATGTTGCGGTATCGCGAGATGACAGATGGATTGTGGGTGGGGGGGAAGATGGCTATGTGCAGGTGTGCAATGCACGGAGCCAAAAACTGGTGGTCTGCCTGCCAGTTTCATTTTTCACGGGCTTTGCTGTGTATGCAGTGGACGTCTCGCCAGATGGGACAAAAATCGTGACCGGGTCGAGTGATCGCACTGCCCGTCTCTGGTCGCTGCCCGCTGGCGAGGAACTGTACACTCTCAACCACGATTCCTCGGTCTGCGTGGCGAAATTTTCGCGCGATGGACAATATCGCAACGGCTCCGAGGCGGAATGACACACTCCGGATCTATGATGCTCGCGACGGCCGCCTTATAGTCAATTTCAAGATCCAAGTCGAGTCATTTTACAATCAGTCCGTCGCATGGGGTCAAAAAAATAATCATCTTTTTGTTCTATCTGAAGATGGTCGCATTCACCATCTCGACGCAGATACTGGTGCTATGCTCTCAGCATGGCATATTCACAATTACTCCCAGTGCATCGCCTTGGCAAGCAACGATGCATACATCGTAGCTTCCAGTAGTTCGTCCACATCATTTTGGGACACTGCGACGCACAAGCAAATTGTTGCTCCCATCAAGCATAATACGGGTTCGGTCAGGTCCATTTCCATCTCGACAAACCATTGCGTTTTGGCGAGTGCGATCAAGTCGATCATGCTGTGGAATCTCCGTGATATTCTTCCCTCTCATTACTTTGCTAGTGTAAGTGCATATGCTCCAAATAGGTGACGTGGTATCCTTACCATGAACACAGGAGTTGAAGACAGCTCAATACCTTCAAAACGAACTTGCCACCCTCCGGGGTCGCTACGAATCGGAGTCGCGAGAGCTTGTTTCTGTCCGCGACCACCTCCAAAGATTGAAGCTCACTGCTGAGTTAGACCGTTGGAAACGTTCAGCCTCTGCTAAAATGGATGAACTTGCTGTCGTGCAGAAGGAGATCGAGCCGCTTCGTCATGTATCAGCCGAGCTTATATCCGTCCGGGACAATCTCAAATTCTCCCAATGCCACACTTTCTATATCCAGCAATGGTACATTGACCAGCTTGGGGATCTCACGGTTACCATCGCGGACAGTGAACCTTCACCTGACGAACTCATCACCAATTCGGATGCCAGTGCGGACGCACAGGACGCAATCATCTTGACCCTCCAAAGGCTCAATGCAGCTATTCACCTGACATCGGTGCTTGTGGCCCGGCATATCGTCAACAAGCTCCACTCTTCCGAGCCTGAGAAACAGTCATCAGAAGCACAAGTCTCGGGCTCTATTGGTACACTCTTGATGGATCGCTTGAGCAGGGACTCACGCGACGCCGTGGCACCGTACCTCCCAATCGCCTTGCGGACATGCTTTGCCTACCACTTATGCTACCTCATTTCATCGTGGACAGCGGAGAAAGCGGATAACGAGCTCACAAGCAAAATTTATAGCCAACTGCAGGAATCAGGCAGGCCTCATTTCCAGCGCTACCCAAGTATCATTTTACTGACGGTGGCCAACAGGTTCCCGAAGCTTTCTTAAGCATTGGCGATCCCTTACTCGCACCTATATCTCCACTCACACCAGCAGTCATAATCATGACATCTTGATGTTAGCTATCCTACGAGGGCTTGCCGATGTCATTTTCGTCGCTGGTTGCACCACCTCTGCCTCTGAAGCAGTGTCGATGATCAAGTCGATGTTCTATGGAAAAATATTTTCCATCGTCTCGATAGCTGAGAATCTTCGTGAATCAATTGGGTATGCTCAGGAGGATTTCAAGGTCGTCGTTGCTCCTCCCAACCAGTCATTCGAGGAGACTACGATGGAAGTAGATAGGGTAGGTTACCGTCAAGGTCGGGCCCGGGCGCCGCCAGGTGGATGGGCAAGGGGTCGGAAAGTTTTGTGCACGACTCATTTGGGGTTGGGAAAAGACATCATCACACAGTCGCCAGTTCCAGGGCAGAAGAATAAGTTGACAGTAACGACGATTGTCAAGGCAAAGGTGGTTCTAGAATCCACACTCCCAAGATAAATTGACACGGCTCAATCCTTGTAGCACCCACATATCCGCAATCTTGTAATACTTGTACAAGTATATCTAAGACGAGATCGATGACCATCATTGTACGAACGTTAACGTTCTGGCCGTCACACCTCATAACCTACGCGCCGACTTCTTTTCTTTCCCCATCCACAGGCCCTACTACACATTGGACACCGTGACGTCCTCGTATCGAAGTAAAACGGACCAACGAGAAGCGTACGCCGACAAACAACGCACTAGCCGCCAACGTGATCACCTGTGATAGCACGCAAGGGTTAACCCAACGACTCCCACGGAATAGTTCTGACAGGGACGCAAGACATACTGCACAAAAAGTGGCTGACGCCCACCAGATATAACGAGACGTCAGTAGTGCACCACTGATCGGGGGCCCTGGACAATGACAGACACCGTTGTTCAACGTTCAAGCGGGATGTTTGACACAATGTCTCTGGGCCGAGCCACTCACCTACTAAGCTGCCGATAGCTTGGCGATGGACGCGCGCAAGGAAAACGGCGTCAATTCACAAGACAGGATAGACCAAATTCGACACACCTGTGATCGCAAAGCCGACCCCGAGTCTTGCACTGTTGACAAACGATAAATCGATGCTACTGAAAGGCAAGCAGATCTAGTACACACCCGACCTCGGCAGGGTCGGACGTCAACCCCAACATGGGAGCCATGAGCGCGACATCTACAGGCCAGATCGTGAGCATGTGTCGATAATCAATGCAAAAACGGACACACTGATTCCTGAGAACAGACCATATAATACCCCGAGGACGACCACGCTCGCAATGCTTTTGAGCCAAATCGTGCCGATAATTAATATGGCGCATACGGCAGTGCTGAGGATGGCCAGCTCCACGATACCGATGAATCGGAGGATGGGGCCAGTCAAGAATCGACCAACAAAGCTCCCTGCGTTGACGATGACTAGCTATGGACCCGATCATTCAGTGGCTCGAGCGCGCGACTGTACATTGACCTACAGAGTAGAATGAAAAGTTGGGACTGAGCCCATGTTGAAGGGAGTCTACCTGTATATAAAAATAGGGATACATGTTTGTCATCTGAGAGAGGGTATATCTGTAAACCTCGGGGCGCGTCGTCATTAACAAGCTCGAGAAGAAAGAGACCAAAAGTCATACCCAAGTATCGCCAGCAACGACGGCACCTCTGTGAAACATTTTTTCGTCACCTTCCAAAAGCTAATGTGCCTCGTTTCGTGACGTATAGCATTATACCGAGGACGTGCAAGGATGCAGGAAAGGAACAACAATGTGGTGAGAAATGCAGCGCTGATGCGCACGCCCGTACGGAACCCCAGGGGACCATTCAACAGGTTGTTCAGCATGATGGGATGTACGGTACCACCAAGCGATGCGCCAGAGGCGACGATAGCCATCATGGCCGTGCTCTGACGCTTGAAATGGTGGGAGAGGATTGCAAGGCAAGGAACATACATTAGCCCCTGTCCGATGCCTGACATGAGACCTTGAGCGAGGAAGACCTGATGAGCGTTTCAATTCGTGGATGGACATTGTTTTATGACGGAGATCAAACCTGATAGTATTGTCCCGGTTGAACCAAGGATAGCATGAACAGGGCAAGAGATTGTAACACCGCACCGCCAATAAATACATGGTAACTATCAAAATGTTGGTCAGAACATCGACACGGAATGAAATGTAGCGCTAGCCTCACAAGTATCCTTTGTCGAACAAAGCACCACACATGGGACCCATCCCTGCGATGAGGAATGCACCAAAACTCCCGATCCATCTGGAAAACGTAGTGGTCAGAAGTAAGCGACGTAATAATGCCAAATTCCCCACGAGATGGCAGACGAGCTCTCATTTTCAAGGTACTGCTGAGCGTAGAAAGCTGATCGGATCACACATCAATAATTAATATTGGATGATGACATCGTCCGGGGGAAATAACCTTACATTGATACACGCCGAAAGAGTTCAAGTACCTATGCAAAGAATGAATTAAAAATAGCTTCGGCCGATGAAGCTGCACGTACCCAAAGCCACAGAATTGGACGAGGAAACTGTGGGGTGTTCTCTATGGATAACTTGCCTCGAGCGATTGATGATCTTACCCTGCAAATACGGTGCACCATGCTGCTGTTCCCCCATCGTTGAAAAGCTCTTCGTCCGCTTCAATGGGAGTACTAGACCATGGTGGAGACTTCTCGATGGCATTGGCCCCGGGATCGTTCGGACTCGGAGGAACGTTGGAGGATGATTGAGAAATTTTGAACAAACGGCGCATCTCAGCAGAGAAAATTAGCAGAGGTAGATCAAAGTCTGGTAACCCTCTAATATATAACCCAGGCGTAGGACATGTCTGCTTTGCAGAAGCCTGGAAGCGTTCAATTTAGTACGCGGAATAATTGAGGGATTCGATGGATCGAAAATGAGGTACCATGATCTCGCAAATGAATCGATAACGGTTCATATCGTCGGCATGCAAGTCATGAACGTCATTCCGCAAGAGCAGCTGACACTCGGACGGCCTATTGGAA
Organism: Chiua virens; assembly: GCA_019787685.1. Classification (NCBI taxonomy): domain Eukaryota; kingdom Fungi; phylum Basidiomycota; class Agaricomycetes; order Boletales; family Boletaceae; genus Chiua; species Chiua virens. The sequence continues at coordinate 85,253 of JAHNUO010000059.1, forward strand.
CATACGTGGGCGAATGTAACCCACGGGTGATATCATCTCTCTAGAGTGAAGTGAAAATGCCCCTAAACCAAACGACAACTTCGAGATCAGAAGAAGTCATACAGACGTCACGAGGGTACTTGTCAGAGTCGTTGGCCACACGTTCCGATCTTATCTGTTCAATTAATCCAAATCGGAATGAGTTCACTCGGTTTCCAGCAATGCGCTAAGGGTCCGGAGCCAGTCGCGACTTGACGGCCTCTCGGCCCGGGTGATTCAGATATATCCTTCTCAGAGGAAGATCTGAAGAATCTCCGACATTAGAACGTGTCCCTGCAAGCCACCCGTGGGTAAATGCAGAATCAAACCGCCAGGATAGGCCATTGTGAGTGATCACTCACCCTGAAAAGTGAAACACATCCAATCTTGTATTATCACCGATTCGTGTTCGTGTGCAGCAAGCTAAAGGGTACACATGAGATAGATAGAAATGGATGGATCAGAAACTGAGAACGCCCATACAAGTCAAGCAGATTTAGGACAAAACCAAAACTTTGCGAGCGACGGCGGTTCTGGGTCTGTCATGATTCAAATCCGGTCGACGAAACTGTGTTGCCTCATCAAGGTGCATTTTCCATACATTGGAATTTTTTACCAGTAGGTATGTCTCAAGCCTAGCAAGGCAGAGAGGATGGCAGCCTGAATGATGTTGGAGTGGAAGCTTGTAGCGTTGAAAAGTTCGGAATGAGCAACTTCGAGCACAGCCACAATGCTGCTCGCCGCTTCCCCTATCCTTCCATTCGTTATGCAACGCGGCATGCAACAGCACAGCTTTCTTCAGTCCGCGACAGAAACAACTTGGCCCAGTCGGGAACACCAGTCGGGAATGAAGCTTTGAAGATGGATCCAACGAACTTGTCGTGCTCATTCGGTCGACACGAGCCCAAAGTGCCAGCGCACGTCCCACCCTCTTCACCGACCCGTACCTGGCTTATTTACCTACAGGCCAGACACATTGAGTATATTCCCCCCCAAGGGTCAAGTCTTTGTCTAACGCCGGCAAACCAAATTACCTTCTCTGTCGCTCCCCACAACCTACACACCGATCTCCTTGCCCACCCCATTCACAAGTTTGACATGTTGGTCATCGCGACACTCGCGTGTCGAACCGAAACAAACTAACGAGGAGCGCACGCCGACGAACAACGCACTGGCCGCCAACGCGACCGCCTGTCATAACGGGAAGGTTAGCCACCATGGGTTAGCGCGCAGGAAAGCAATCTGACATACGCCACAAAAAACAGCTGGCGCCCACCAAATGTAACGGCCCGTCAACAGTGCGCCACAGATCGGGGAACCTATGACATGTCACACATCGTCGTTCAAGCGCGATGTTTTCAACAATGTCCTAGCGGAGACTTACCCACTAAGCTGCCGATACCTGGGTGCGGGGCGTGAGATATCAGTATTTTGACCGAACAAGTCGTTCCAAAGAAGAGAACAGACGAACGCACCTGTTATTGCAAAACCGACCCCCATTCTTGCCCTGCCAGACAGAATCAAAGAGCTTAGTCGAGGCGACAGAAGACGACAAAAGTGCAGAACGGACCCGAGCTCAGCAGGGTCGGATGTCAACCCTAACATGGGCGCCATGACTGCGATATCTACAGGCAAGAACGTCAGTTCCTGTCGATCATGAGATGCATCACAAAACCACCCACTGATCCCGGAGAACAGGCCGTATAATGACCCGAGGACAACCACACTCGCAACGGTCTTGAGCCAGATCATACCAATGATCAGTATGGCGCACACGACGGTGCTGAGGATGGTCAGCTCCACTATGCCAATAAATCGGAGCATGGGGCAAGTCAAGAACCGACCGACAAAGCTCCCTGCATTGATAATGACCAGCTATGGAATCCCGGATCCATTCAATGACTCTCGCGCACGAGTGCAGATCGACTCACGGAGTAGAACGAAAAGGTGGTACTGAGCCCATGTTGAAGGGAATCGACCTGGAAATAAAAGGAGGGATAAAAGAATGGGATCTGAAAGAGGGTGAACCTGTAAACATCGGAATCGGTGTGTTGGCATCAACCAACTCGAGAGACGACGGTCGAAACATACCCAAGTATCGTCAACAATGACGGTACCTCCGTGAAACACTTTTTCGTCGCCTTCCAAAAGCTGATTTCCGTCGTCTGGTGACGCATCGTGCTATACCGAGGACGTGCCAGGATGCACGCTAGGGACAACAATACGGTGACAAGTGCAGCGCTAATGCGCACGCCCGTGCGGAACCCCAGAGGACCATTCAACAGGTTGTTCAGCATGATGGGATGTACGATACCACCAAGCGATGCGCCAGAGGCGACAATAGCCATCATGGCCGTGCTCTGACGCTTGAAATGGTGGGAGAGGATTGCAAGGCAAGGAACATACATTAGCCCCTGTCCGATGCCTGACATGAGACCTTGAGCGAGGAAGACCTGATAAGCGTTTCAGTTCGTGGTTGGACGTTGTTTTATCACGGAGATCAAACCTGATAGTATTGTCCCGGTTGAACTAGGGACAACATGAAGAGGGAGAGAGACTGCAGCACCGCACCGCCAATAAATACATGGTAGCTGCCAATTATCTGTAAGAATTTTGGTGCCAAACCAAACGCATGGCTGGCCTTACAAATACCCCTTGTCAAACAGCAGGCCACACACGGGACCCATCCCTGTGATGAGGAGCGTACCCAAACTCCCGATCCATCTAGATTTAGCGGTCAGGAGTGAGCGACATCCTAAGGTCGAATATCGTACGAGACGGCCGACGAGCTCTCGTTTTCGAGGTACTGTTGAGCGTAGAAAGCTGATCGGATCATCCATCAACGATCTATTTAGGATGGGGACATCGTCCCAAAGAAAAACCATACCTTGATACACGCCGAAAGAATTCAAGTACCTGCGCAAAGAATGAAACAAGAATATCTTCGACCCACTGCACTGCACATACCCAAAGCCACAGAATTGGACGAGAAATCTGTGAGGGGAATCTTCAATTCGGCCGCTCACTTTTGAGTGAGTGGTGATCTTACCCTGAGATCACGGTACACCACGCCGCTACTCCCCCCTCGGAAAACTCGTTTTCCGCTTTGGTACGAGTAGACGATGGTGGAATCTCGTCGGTATCACTCGGAATGCTGGGGCTCGGGGGAGCATGTGACGAGGATCGAGCTTGGAACAGGTTGAGCATCTTATCAGAGATCAAACTGGAAGAGACAGACCAACGATACTGGCGGCCCTCTACTATAAATATCTGAGGGCAGCACGTTTCGGCTTCGTCGAGTTAAATTGAAAACGTCCAGTACGTCAGTAAGTAAGCTGACGATAGGTGTATGGCGTGGTCCATGTTGAGAATGAGTCGGAGGCCGCGATTCTAGTAATGAATGAAAGACCGTTCATATCGCTGGTTTGCCGGTCCGTCTGGAGTCATGAATGTCATTTTGTAGGTGCAACGGAGACCTGATCTTGCTATCGATGACCTTGGCGGGGGCTCATCAAAGCTATTTGAACATACATGAGCCCTGTGCTCGACCAATGATCAATGTCATTTTCCCAGTCCCTGGAGGCGGGCGGGCGATTGTACGTACGTCTCGACGTCACGAGTGACAGTAAAGTTGAGAGAATCTTCCATGATTCCCCAATCGCTATAAATTAAGGCCACCGAAATTAGTACATAGGGGGTTAGACCTCTGCTGATCATCTCGGCCCGGACGATATGAATTTATCAAAGGAAGATCTGAATAATCACCTGAAGTATATGTATCCCACATCTGAGAATCGTCTTGAGCTCAGAAGCTAAGACCACAAGAAACAGATATAAATGAGAAGGAGGTCGGTGGTCGCTTGCACTATATTGATCATTGATTCGTTCCGTGTGCCAGTTACTAATAATGTGTATATGTAAGAACCAAACCGAAGATGGAGAATATCCAAGAAAGAAAAGAAAGATACTCGCAACCAAGAACACTCATGCAAGCACACCGGATCCACAATCCATACAACCTTGCCAACCTCAGTCGGTTCCATTGGAATCTGAATCGACAAGACTGTACTGCCTCATCAAAGTGCATTCCCCGCCGTTCTCTAAGTCGATGTTGTAGGCGTAGAAATAGCCCTCGGAGGAAATCACCATAACTTGCGGGAGCGTACTGGAGGTGGAAAAAAGGAGCCCAAACGAACGACACACCGAAATCAACTCGTTAGTGAGTCATCATCGGCCCAGACGAGGCACAGGAACACACTCACCCGCTCAAGCCAACCACGCACCGCGCCCCACTTGTCGGCAACCTTAAAAATGCAAAATCACGCGCCGGTTCCCAAATTTCCGTGAGTGTGTTCGGAAGATACCCTCCAACAGAGGACGAAATGGACTTTGATAGATGCATCGACCGCCTGCGAATCACCGAAGACACGGTGTTGCTCTTCTTTCGTTCGTCCACGAACGAATCGTAGTCGCCGGTCCGTCCATCTTCGGGGTCTCTGCTATCCACGGACTCCATCGGACTCGAGGGACGGTCTTTTTTACTGCTGCCTGATACTTGCCGAGGACCGAGCTTGAATATGTGGACAGTATCGTGGGCAGAGCTCACGGCGAGCAAACTGCCCACGGCATTAAACGACATGCTGTAGATCCTGGCCTCTCGTGTGCCTCTTCGGAACTGCCACAGCCGTTCCGCGCTAGGGATACTCCATACGCGGATGACGGTACCCTTGTCGGATGCTGTTGCCAATAGAGTGCCAGATGGAGAGATGGCCAGAGCAGAGAGTGGTGATTTGTGAGCGCGGATAATGTTGGTGACCGTCAGGGTTGTCGTTGAAAACAAGAGGACATCGCCCGCGGCTGGTTGTGGAGGTGCACTAGGCTGAGAGGTGGACGCGGGGACCGAGGTTGAGGGTGATGGAATAAGCGAAGGGTATGCTAGGTACGAGTTCTCGGCATTTGGGGAGAGGGCGCATATTGCTGTCCAAAATGGTGAGGAATGTAACAGACACATACATAATAGATGATTACCGTCTGGGTTTGGCGCCGTTTCAATAACGTGTAGAAGACGCATGTTGGATATATCGTAAGTGTAGATTTCGGTCTCGAGAATGATGACAAGCGTTTTGCGATTCAGCTTGACAGCAAGAATGGAGGAAGGAAAGAGAAGCTCGCAAATCATTGACTGACGCTACACCGCGAGGATGAGTAAGAGTAATTTGGGTCAATGGTGTGAGCAAACCTTTGTATTGACTATCTGCAATTTCCGTGGACTAGATTGAGGCTGATCTGCAGCGCCGACGAGAGCGATGAGTGACGTGCAGAAGAGCATCTCGACGATCCCACGTGCGCCATCGTCTGTACGCAAGCCATCTTCGTGAAAGGGCGTTATATGTCAAAGTGCTGCGGACGCACTCATGGTATAGACTCTTCCGAAAGGATCACAGTTGGTGATGCTGTAACCTTTGCGAGTTCCGACTGATATACATCTACGAGGACGAGTAAGTAAGCAAATCCGGCGAACAAGAATCGAAGCGCACGAGTAATCCTGGTTGAAGTTTGCAAAAAGCATGTTTGGATTCGTCTTCTCAGTCATGGTTGTGGTTGTCGGTTATGTGTCAAGCTTGAAGTGAGCGTAATCCCTCCTTTGGAAGACGGCAAACACAGACAAACACGTGATCTTCGTTTTTCTGTACACTCCACGTGAACCGGAACGCGTACCTTTCAGATAATCTCGTTCATCATTGTTGACCGTGCAAATTCGGGACGGTTGACAGTCAATACTATATGTAGCACTGAAATATTGTCGTGCTCAGTTGCTGCGTCGGTCGAATTCGGTTGAGTACTATGCGAGTTGACAAATACGGTGAATCCCACTGTCGCGTGCAATTTCACTCTTTCCTTTTCTTCCCGTCAACCTCTTTATCATGTTTTCAGTCGCTCGCCAAGTCTCTCGTGCTACACTTCCCCTGCGAGCCGCGTCTGCTTCCCGTCTTCCCGCTTTTCGGACTCTTGTCAGTGCGTCTCATCCAGACACATACCACCTGCTCTCCAGTGACACGTCCTTTCTATTGATCAGCAAAAAAGTACACCAAAGAACACGAGTCTGTCGCCTTTGATGATGCTACGGGCGTGGGTATCATCGGTATCACAAAACATGCCCAAGAGAGTCTCGGAGACGTCGTTTTCGTCGACCTCCCAAAAGTCGGGTCAAATTTCGCCAAAGGAGGTGAGGCACGCTCATGGTTATATGGAGTTAAAGCGGCTGAATCAATCTTTGTCGTTTACAGACCCGATCGGTGCCGTGGAGAGCGTCAAGGCTGCTTCAGACATCGTTTGAGTGCATTTCTTTCGTGCAGAGTCACTCACTGTGCTAAAGGCTGCGCATATAGTATGCTCCCGTTTCGGGTGAGATTGTGGAGATAAACGAAGGCCTCAATGGTGAACCTGGTCTTATCAACCGTTCTCCGGAAGATAAAGGTGAGCTACCCATGTCAGGGAGAGTGTACGTGCTAACTATGAAATCAGGCTGGCTCTGCAAAATTAAACTATCTGAGCCAAAGGAGGTATGACTTGAGTGATTTGGCGACAACTTGCTGCTGATAATACCCACGAAGATTCACGAGCTCCTTACGCTAGAGGCGTATCTCAAAGACCACACGCACGAATGAGAATCTCACTACAGAATACATGGCATCAACTGCCGATAATCGTGTCTTTATTGTAACTTCAACGGACAAGGTGGACACCACCGTTCGCAATGACCTAGAACCCAGGTACATGTTTTAGATTAGATAGACGCATCGCAGCTTATGATGTCAGTCTTTTCCCGAGTATCTAGTGGGTCGTGTAAACCTGCTCTGACCCCACTTCTGATATCCCAAGACGTAGGCTGTGGTAGAAAACGATATACACCAGCAGGATTCATCAGTCTGTCGCTCATTAGATGCTTATGTAGGTGTGACGAGGGACGGCATCCAAGCCTGTGCTGTACCGCATGGGTACTGTACATGGCGGATCAACGCTCAAAATTTCATGGAGGTCGGCGCTCTGAAGTACAGGCCACTGGGCTGGAGATTCAAGTGGTATTTCTGTGGACTCACAGGGACTTCGCCGTAAGCCTCGTTACCCAGACGGCATGGTCGGATTTCAAAAGGTCCGGTACTATTGTGAGACGAGAGTCATAATAATCCGTCTCAGGTTCGAACATTGAAGTAAATGAACATGTAGTGACTCGGAAGCGCCAGATAAGGTCACGTGAGTGGATAATCACGTCCTCGACGTCGATCGCACATTTCAAGGATCACAAAGGCATTTTCAGTTACCTATGATACCGATCAGAACAGTCGTGTCAACGATGGTATAAAAGTTCTATGTCTGGTTAGAAGCTCTTATACTATGTTCCGAGCGGTTTTGAGGAAAGCTCCAGCAACGGTGACCCACCATGGATAGAGCATCGCAGTAAGTTGAGAACAAGCGCCGAGGTCACGAGGGTACACGTGTAAGATTATACGCGCCTCCGGTTGTCGCCGTGCTGCCACCTGCTGAAGATGTTTGCCAGATTACTGACTCGCAGGTCAAAGCCAAGTGAGTACGTGGATAAAGCAATCAAAAGGATGACACTCACAAGATGCAAGAATCAGACAAGAATGACTCTGCATCACACCCGAGGTAAAGGCAAAGGTTCTTTAATGAACGATTGTCGGGTAAATCTCGTTGATGCAGGGCCGCTGACCGACTGGGGTTGTCCGTTCAATGTTGAAGTTCGATCCACGGCGGTATTGAATTGCATGTCCATTTTCTGACTATCGAATCTGCAACAAACCATTCTTGTTCAATGTCGAATGGGGGCACCGTCACCCATCGATTAACATGACTTTTGCTACAAAGGACAAAGCTTCGAGTAAATGCATAAGCAGTCTACTATTCATAAGTGCCTGTGAATCGTCTTCACATGATGTTGCACCAACTCTGAGATCAGCAAATCACTTGGCCACTTCCCCAGACTGGTCCTTATATCCACAGAAGCCACAGAAGCCACAGAAGCCCCCAGAAGCCTCCCAGAAACAAAGTGGTTTGCTGATAGGCGGTGGTAGTCATTTGATCCTGCATCCTCGGTATTTTCCACTTCATCTCCTCTGGCACCCACTCTAATCGTTCCTTGATGCATTTCTCGACCAATTTGTCCGCCGCTATCGCATACTTGCGAACCGTATACTCGCCCTCAGCATATCCACCCGCGCGCAGTGCAGCCCATGCGACGTTCTTCGCCAACACCGATCGATCCCGGTGTGGGACAGTATCCAAGATGACAAAGTATGTGACAGGAAACGTCTTGAAACGGAAAAATCGCCCTTCATCTGTCTGCGCCGTGTCGCTGAGATAGCTAGACTTGAGTCCCGAGTTACCCGGGTCCCTCGATCCGTACAGCACATCCAGCGCAGACCACTTCACGTCCCACTTGTCTTTCAATGATGGTGGCACAGACGGTATAGATCCCGCTGACCATGGTGGAGCCTCAAATTGATGTCCACGTGTCGCAGGCAGTGCCTCGTTATTCGATGCACCCGATCCGAACATCTCAACTTGGCGACCGGGGGCCGTGTCAGAGCGAAGGACGACCTGAAAAAGATCTGGCCGCGCGCGAAGTTCACGTATAAATGCCTCCAGAAACCCGTCTCGCTCATTCCGCATCGCACCGAACATGTACGACCGTATCTGAACCTCGGCCCAGACGGCGGAACCACGTTGTGTTGGGCTCAAGGTGGTTGGAAAAGGCCCACGCAACTGTGGATGTAAGACGTGAGACACTATATCTGCGACAATAATTCCAGAAAGGGAAAGGTGGTTGCGTGACAGAGCAGGATCATTGGGGTCAAATTGAGGCCGGGTTTCACAGAACCTTGGGCTTGGCACCAAACCAAGGGCTGCGAAAGAAAGGAATCCGACAAGATCCTCAAAGTTGTTGCACAAACAAACGAATGGACTCTCCATATCAGCCGATGGTCGAAGTATCTTGAGGAGAAACTATTCGTCGAGAGCAATTTAGTCATCAAAAAATGAACAAGGATTCAAGTTAGACATTAGCACGTACCCCCCAAACTTCATTGGGAATAGTAGTCGTGTTGGCGTGATTAAAAATGCAGCCTCCAAGTAATGGGATTTGGCCATCTGTAGGGATTAGTCTTCTTTTGCTTTAATAGAAATGATAATTATCGCTCACCTACACCGCCGGCGTTTGCAGCCGTACCATGATGGGACATAGCGAGTGTATCCAAGACCGCATCTTTGAACCACTTTAAAGGAAAACCCGTAGGCTGCAAGAACATATCAAGGAACCTGGCGAGATCCTCTATAGAAAGGTCGTCGCTAAGGAAAAAATCCTCGAGAGAAGTCTTTTCCAGCGATTTCACAAAGAGAGACGATTCATAGAAAATGATCCGTCGAGCAAACTGCTGATAGGTGAAGAATCCCTTCTCAAGTAAAGCCTTCATAGACTCCGTCTTTTGCGGCTCAAGACTTCCTTTCTCTGCGGCAACCTCGATGTACGATTCAATGCTGTTCAGTGATCTCAAGATACTAATCATCTGTTCCTTTTGCCTGTACAAATAATCGTATCAAATCACCTTACATGACATCAATAATGTAAAGCTCACTCTCGGAAAGATATATCAATCAAATCTTCATCTCCCTCCTCCGTCAGCATTATGAGAGGCGGTATCATGAGAAGATGAAAACATCTGGGTCGCGGGAAAATTCTACTAACTCCTTAGTGGACCGACGAGATTCCTCTTCCCGCTCTTCCTCGACCTTTGACAGCGCTAGATCCTTCATAACAGGTAGAGCGCCCTTGTATAGTTCGCAGGCTCGTTTTTGAAGTGCATCGAACGTATCAATCGCTCTTATCACCTCTCCCTCAAGTAGCTTGAGGCGGTCCCTGTGACGATCGTCCACTGTGAGCGTGCAATATGACACTTATCAACACAATTCTACCCTCTTAAATCATCTACACTTGCCTTTTAGGAAAAATCGCTCTTCATGGATCTCTCGCCCCCTCTGCTCTACGCGAACCGCATCCAGATACTTGCGTACCAACTGCGCTTTCTCGAACGCTGAACGCCAGTCTGTGTAGCAACCGAGCTGCACCTTCGCGAGTAGGTCTACTTCTCGTTTAAGGTCATCAACGACTTGCTGAGCATCCTTGTATTTCTTGTATAGAATGTGGTATTGTCCGTGATGCACCTTGCAACGGTTCGGATCAGGATAGCCCTCCGTCGCCAGCTGATCACATCGAGTCATCTCGTCTTCCTCGAGGGTGAGACACCGATGCGGGCCAGTATCTGCAAGATTGTCTATGCTTCGTCCTGCTTGTGTATTTGTACCGGCCTTGTCTTTGCGTTTATTCTTTCGCGGCATGTGGCGTGCGCGTAAGGTGGGATAGCACGGGAAGATGATACACTGTGTAATGGCACGTTTAAACGGCGACGCCACATGGCAGCAACCTATAAGGAAACACCCTAGCGCCGACTTTAGCAAATCCTGAGGTAAACCAACTCTGCCAGTGGATGAGCAGTCCTGGGACTAAGTATTAGTCCCACACACTTGAATGTTACGAGTTCTTCTATGTAGTAGAAGGACTGTTTTCTCAGTCATGGGCGCGGGCTTGGAAGAAGCGATCTCTTCAGCAGCTGATTCACTGCAACCGTCAACGGAGCGTCTGGGAAGACTGCAAGTCCCATGAAAGGAGAGCCACCAAGATGAACGTTGTTTCCAGATGGAATACAACTTGAACTCCGCGCACCGACATCGCGGTGTGACACGCAGACTCCGATCTGCCCAGCGAGCTCCAATCCTTGAACAAACCTCGATGCTTGAACCATATCCTGGCCACTCTTCACGTCTTACCGTCCTCGAAAACGTCGATATTACAATGAGCACACACAAGTAAGTTCGAAGCCGTGCCAGTGTCTCACGCTCTCTAGATCTTTGAGTGAAACTCTTACTAGTTAGTTGATTGTCAATGGCGTTTGACAGGTGAAGACCCGCAGTATTACCCAAGTCAACCCAGCGCGTAGTCGGTTTTCTCTATCTCTGGCTACAACACATTCCAGAGTCACTGTGGCAGCTACTTCTGAGACGGTCTCTCGGCTCAAAGCTCCGATCGCCAACTCGGGCCAAACTCAACACAAACAACCCATGTACTACAGGCTTGTTGCATCTCGCTGCACACTTCCCCTGGCCGGCCTGAATTTCAACCTATTGGAAACTACAGGTTACAACATAGCACGGATAATACTTGAAGCCCACTCCGCACATTGGCTTACATAAAAACAACAGAGTTCTTTGGCATGTCCGACGAACTCGTATGTATCCGTACAGGAACGTTGAACGCCGATCTGGATTGATTTCTTAAGTTTTGTTGATCCGAGTTTGGTTTCACATTTTGTATAGCCTAGGCGCTTTCTCCGCCTGACACGCAGCTGATTCCGGTCCGGCAGCCGGGACCTCCAGGTTCACCACACCCTTAAGTATTCCTCGTCCGACAAATACGGTGATTGATGTTGTTACAAGTCGTCGTCCGGCTCCAAATAATACACTCGTTGGCACTCCGACGCGTGGGCTCAACCGTACCGGGGAAGAGTTCCGCAACGATACGTTATTATCGTGGGTCTTATAGGATGTGCTGGGTGAGATCATGATCATGCTTGTGTACTATTGGCGGTCCTCAGAATTCACTCGATGCTACACTTACGTGAACGCTGCTCGGCGCTCAGTTCGCCACTAACACTACTTTAGATATCGCATTAATGACGGTACTTATTCTGACAGTACAAACTCGAGATTTGACAGTTTCCGCGTTTCATGATCGGATTTTGCCCACGTTTCGGATTGGAAGGCGAACTGGTGAGCACTGAGAATGGTGGGTCGGCTCTGCCACGCTTCTAACATAACTCTGTGAAATGGGACATTTTTTTTTTTTTTTTTTTTTTGACTCCATTTTTGTCCCGGTGGGGTGTATAGTACCCTATGTAGGACAGTACAATAGTCTAGGTAGTAATTGGGGGCATCTGTGCCCCCGTCCGCGTCCCTTGACTGCTCGAATGCCCCGGTGAGCCAGCGTAAGGCCCCCACCGGTCCCTTCCGTTCCCTCCGGAGGTTTTAGACGAGCCAGACTTCGAATCAGCGGTAACCTTCGGTGGTTACTTTCGCGGTTTGTGCGCGCTGACTTATTATGTGGTGAAACAGATGCTCGGCGCCGAAGCGACCAGGCATAGTTGGGAGTGAGGGATCGTATAGAAGATGTCTTAGTGAAGAAGAGTTAGTGGCGTTAAGTAGCAGGGGTTGTAGTGTGTGGTGAGGCAAGGGTGGCGTCGCTTGGTCGTCGTCATGAGTTCGTCTGGTTCAGGGTGATATAATTGATGTCCTCTGTAGTCGTGCCTTTCTCTCCTTCTTCTTCTGATGTGACCCTTAGAGCGGTCCGTTGACCGTGTCCCTTCCGTGGTGTGAGCATATTTTGAAGCGTTTGGTGGTTTCGATGAACTTCAAGAGGTGGGGTATCGCCTTTGAGTCCCCTAGTAAGTATGGCAGGACGAGGGCTTTTCTGCGTAGTGCGTTTGTTAGTCTTTGTCTTTCGCGGGCATATCTAGGACACTCAAGGATGAGGTGTCTTGGGGTTTCCGGCAGGTTGCCGCAGTGTTGGCAGTTGGGGGTGTCAGATTGTCTGATACAGTACAGATACGTGTTGAGAGGGCAGTGGCCCGTGCGTAGCCATATTAGCCATGCTGTTTGTTTCCTCGTGATGGTCAGCGAGAGGTCTACGAACGAACCAGATAACAGCTTAGCGTCTATTCGCGAGATGCGAGTGTATCGTGGGGATTTGGTCCAGGTGCGCTTCCATCGCAACGTTTCCTGCTTTCGCTGTGCTTGTTTGAGTGCCGATACGCTGAGCGGGAGTGGGTCGTTTCTCAGATATTTGGGTAGTTTGCGTCTGGGGGTGTTTTTCGTCGGGTCTCTGGCCACTGCTTTCGCTTCCTTGTCAGCTCGTTCATTTCCCATTATACCTTGGTGTCCTGCCAGCCAGTGTACGTGAGTATCTTCTTTGCATAGGTTGTGTTTCCTGATTGCGTTGCGGAGACTGTTGAGGAATCGGTCTATCAGGTAGTGGCCCGGTTTAGTGGTGAAGACGTCACCGGATTTAATTGCGGCTTGGTTGTCCACGAAGATGTGTACAGGAGTGGTTATGTCTCTTCCGTGGTTA